>APFE030511711.1:65809-132792 GCA_000404065.3 Pinus taeda
AAAAACTTTCAATTATCAATACAATTTTAATATTTCTCTATTCCTTAAAAATACTAATTTATATATAAATAAACAAATCAAACAAAATCATAAATAAACAAATAAATAAGTTAAATAAAAATTAGTATATTAACATATGTTAAATATTTAATCATTATTACCATTTAGGTTTTGAATTTGAAAGTATTATATTCACTCAACAAATAAATAAATGATTGAACGAATAATTAATTAAATTAATTAAAATTAAACATTCAAGCCGACATTCTACTGATCCTAAAAAAAAAATTCACATTATTATTTATTTCCTTCTAAGCAGCTCTTCTTTTATCATCATTCATAAGAACTGATGATGGATCCCAGTTGGGATTTGAAACGTTGGCATAAAAATGTTCATACTGTGGGTTCTCCGGTAACTGATTCAAAGGATACAAACCACAGATCTCTTAAATCCAAAATCTAACTTTTCAACTATGGAAAATATCTCACACAGGTGATGCCTCACAACAAGCCCAACTAGTAGCGGAAGCAACAGCTACAATTGTTTCTATAAAGAATCACCTCCACGTAGCATTCACACTCTTTCAGCTTCCACATCCTAGTTTGACCCTCTACAGGTTAGAAAACCAAACCAAAACAACACAATCACCTCCACAAATCGCTCAACTAGCTTAGCACTCAGCGACATCCACAACCCTCTTCAACGCTCTTCAATCCGCAACAATACTCCAAGTCTTCACAAGTGACACAGAACACGCCGAAATCCACTTTCCACTGTCATCTTTCACAAATTCCATCACCACTATGACAAGCTCGTAGATTCATCAACAACTACACCTTCTGCAACTTCTCAATCGGTTCTCAGGCTCTTAAACCTAAGTGAACACATGAACGCATTCAACACAAGACTCCAACAATGCTCCCTTAACCAACAATGCTCTACTTCTCACACTCTATGTTATCTACTTCTCCATACAACTCTTTTCCTCATCTATGCCTCTTCCAATGGATCCACTTAACAACAAATTGATGCTCTTGTTATTTCACCCAAGCACACTGCTACCACAGGCTCGATACAAATAGCACAACACTAGTCCATGATAGGATTTACTCCTTTCTTCAGCTGTCCTTCAACACAAGAACTCAACTTCAAACTGCATGACTTTCACTTTTCAATTTGCAACTCCACAACCCTTTCGACCTCTAACCTCGAATCGGCCATTTTTCCACTTGCCTGATCGCCCGACACCATGGTCACTAGCCAACTCTTTCACACTTCTCTACGCACAACAACACCCTTCCACGTCAGCTCCACGAGGGCTTTACACAAATTTTACTTCACACAGTGGCTAGCTATTTAACCCACTCCACTTTGCACTCTACACCATGCCACATAGCTATTACTCCACACGTCTTCACACAAAACTCTTCTTTTAACACAGCTATAGATGTTTCAATCCACAACAGGCATAAACAACCTCACTAATCTTCACAATCTCGGTCCTCTGGAGGTGTAGCAACCCAAACACTACACAACGCTTCAAAAAAAAAAAACACTCAGCGACAGTCTTCAGTTCTTCACCACAGTAGACCAATCTGATAGTCAATAGGTAATAAACAACCTCATAGTCAACTCTCCATAAAAATTTGATTTTCTTTCCCAACAGTTAATTTTGTGGGCAGCAAGAAAAAATTGCAACTAGCGGAGCTAATGAGATAGTTTCACCAACAATAATACTTGTTCACCACATCTACAACCCTCAACACTCCTTGATGCTCTAGAATTATCACACTTCAAAAAACACTTAGAGCTCCACATAGCTCAGTGTTCACACTCTCTCACAACACAACAACACTCTTTCTCTCGACTGTGCGAATCTCCAACACAGTGGCATACCATAAGAGCTTTTCACTGTGTTACTTTCCCATAATAGCAAGAGCTCACGCTCTCTACAATCAAACACTCAGCTTCACAATTGGACTCAAGCAGTGATTTACCACTCGGCCTCCTCTAAGAAGCTCACCTGAGCTCTAATACCATCAAAGAAAATAAAACTCATCAAATGAGCTTATCAATTGCATTACTAAAAATAGAAAATTATACAAAATCCAGCTGGAAAATCTACGGGGATTCATTTACTATCTACTTAGATTTGACTGACTCTCGCCAACTATGTTGACTACTGAACAATGTTCAACACCGTTTGAATAGTGATCGATGTTGTTGTGATTATTATTCTAACACCTATTTGATCAAACTAACCTGGATCGTGCTTATTATTTTGCTTGGGTGTTGGTTATCACCAATACTTGGTTATTTGTAATGTGATCTAGCAATGCTTGTAATGTATGTCTCTATATAGTCCATTTATGATGAAGATGAGATACTTGATTCCAATTATTATATTAGAAGACACTCACATACCGAGTATGTCACCATACCAATGTCATTGTTGCCTTTTAAAATATGTAGGAAACTAGTGTCTAATGGAAGTACCACCGAGAAACCTCGAGTCTGCTTCAAGAATCAAATGTATAAGGGAGTGTAGCCATCAAGAAAACTCAGTCTATGTGTTTTCTCTCTCTTCTCTCTCTCTCATCTCTCTCTCTCATCTCTCTCTCTCTCATATATATATATTATATATATATTATATATATATAATTATATATATATATATATATATATATATTATATATATATTATATATATTATATAATATATATATATATATATATATATATATATATAATATATATATATATAATATATATATATATATATATATATATATTAATGCATAAAACCATCGAATATTTGGCACCACCTGTCGAAGTACTCCTTAGATATTCAACAACCGAAATGACAAATGGAAGCATCGGTACCTCAACTCCCATCAGACATAACTCTTGTCCATCGCATATCTGATGCTTAACCATCGGCTTTAAAGCATCGAAGCGAAAACACTTTTGTTGTACAATTTAATTATCCCGTCAATTCCCTAATGCCTCATTGTTGGTTTGTTCCGTCAAAAACAAAATGACCTATGTGTGAAATATCCAATGCTTTATCCTCACCTGCAAGCATTGAAGCAAAAACACTTTTGTCACAAAATTTACTTATGCAGTTGATAACGCAACACCCCAACATCGGTTTGTTCCATCGGATATCCGCCTACTTGTAGTACCACAAAAATAACTTTGAGCTTTTTGGCTTTTTTATGTATCAGATAATCAACATCTGCACTGTCGCATATCAAACTGTTGAGTATTCGACATAATTCCAACAATGATTTGATAATCACAAATGTGTTGGATAACCGACACCAATAAGTCACATATCCGACTAATAGCCATGACAGTTTAGCCCCATTTGTACTAGTGTAAGTTGTTGCTGCATTTTTTTATGAGTCCTTATGGTATCTAGTAGTGCTTTCTCTGCGAAGGCCATGCACTATTCCATCTACTTTCAAGAAGAATTTATAAATTGAAGTAATTGGATAGAAAACCATTGTTGAATATCTACAACATTAATAATATTATTGGATGGAAATCTTGACTTCAAAGGCTAACCACTAGCAATAGATGTATTTTATTGCCCTTGCGTTGAGATCTTTGAACCCTCTCATTTCTCTTGGTGAATGTTATGTCATGCATGGTCATATACTTGAGAAGGAAGCAACAAAACTATGTCAAGCAACTTGGCACACACCTGTAAGACTTGCTTGCACTTGTCTGGTTAAAGAATATAATCAGACAATGTAGCATCAAAAGGAACACTAACCTCTATAGAAGGGTTGGTTGTAACCTGCAGAAGCTCTAGAGTCTGCTCATGCATAGAATGAATGGATGACACATCTAAATTGGTAGCAAACAGATCAATTTCCTGGGGAGAAGGTAGCATAGAATGTATTGTATAGGGTGGATTTGCAACAAGAAGAGTGGAAGGTGGAAACTATTCTATGATTGGGATTAGTTGAAAGGGTTCAGTAGGCTCATCGTCTTCAATTTGAACAACTTTTGGGGGATCCACAACAGAAGGTGTTGGTTGAGGAACTGAGGTAGGAGTAGTAGAAACACTTGGAACTAAGGATGGTGTCACTAAGTAAGCCATAGGAACTTGAGATGGATGGAAGTTTATGGTTTGAAAAGGAACAACAACAAGTATGGATGAACTTCCATCTTGCTCAAAGCTAGTGGGTTCAAAAGTAGATGTAGGGTTCGAGGTGGGAGTGGAATGAGTACACAAACATTTACTCAAGGTCTCAGAATCTTCAAGATTAGAAGTAGAAGGTGTAGATGAGTGTTTGCAAGAATATGAGGTAGAGGGTGGAGGTGTGTCTCATTGCATTAAGCTTCCAAGGGAGTAATAAGTGCCATCACATTTGGCGATTTGTTGGACTTCAAGTGAGTTGATGACTACTTTATGGAGTATCTCGGGTGAGAGATAGAAATGTAAAGGGCAGGTGTAGAACTTGTCTTTCTTCTTACGTTTGGGGCAAACATAACAATGGTGGTGATTGATGCCAAACCAAATTTGCTATATGCGTGCTTGTTGAGAAGAGATCAGTGGACTCTCATGATCTAGGAATCAACAATAAGTCTATTATACCAAGTAGCAAAAGCATTGTCATTGAAAGAGATGTTATGGACATCATAACAGATTTTCCAAGGATTAAAAGCTTGAGCTAGGGCTTGTCTATCTAAAGGTGCATGCAGAACACAGTCATCATTAAAGAGATTTTGAGGTAAAAAATGGGCCTCAAAACAAAAATGTACAAAAACATAAACTTTATAAGAACTAATAAGATTCAATATGATGATGTCAACCATGGGGGATGATTCACCATTTTTGAAATGAAAAGGTAAAAAGATAAAATATAAAATATACAAGAAACTACTTTTTCAATTCATATTTTCAACTCATCTCCCTCTGATTTTACTCAAATTTCGAGCGGGAGCACTCTTTGGATGCTGAATTAATTTTTCATCCATGCAGTACCCATGTTGCATACTTTCAATGGACTCTACTACACGAAAAATGTGAAATACATGAAAAAATGTGATTGCAATCACATTTTTTCATGTATTTTACATTTTCGTATACTATGGTCCATCAAAAGTATGAAACATGGGTACTCCTTGGATGAAAAATTAAATTATGCATCCAACCAGTGCTCTCGCTTGAAATTTGAATAAAATCATAGAGAGATAAGTTGAAAATATTAATTAAAAAACTAGTTTTTTTTCCCTCCAAAACTTGATGAGGTAATCTAATCTTATTTTATTATTTCCACTATTATTTTATAATATTTCGTAGGAGGCCCATTTTAGACCTCAAAAATTCTCTAATGCAAGGGCATGCCATTTCATCATAGTTAAGGCAACAAGCAGGTATCCATATATAAAATAGCCTAAGCTAGAAAGAATTCATCCAAGAGATATTTGCACCAATTTAACTATACGGCTTAGGTGAAGAACTCAACGACATGAATGGTGTCGAGTGTTCACTCACCTTTGGTATAGTGGCAAGTAGCTTTCCAAACAATGAGATGAAAAGAAAATTTTATTTGATCATTGTTGAGAAGGTCGATAACTAGTCGATGTCCTTGGTTCTTGGTACCATATTTCACATATATTTTAGTATAACTTGTCTTCTTCTTGTGTTTATACGTTCCTTGAAATGTAGTGGAAACGTCCTCTCCTTCCATGGATAACCTTGTTAATTTGTGAATATTGTGGACATGGATGGGATATTCATTATCTAGCCATAATCAACCCTATTGAATTATACTTATTAGAAACTTGGTACACCATCCAAATTATCTAATAGTTCCAAATACCGGCAATTCCCAAAGCATAGAGAGAGTAGATTTTTGCAATAACGTGAATGAGGGACTTACTTTTGGAACACCTTTTCCTGATATCACTAGTCTGAAATCAATGTAGACTTTTGGTCTCAAGTTCGGGAAAAGATCAACACCCGTGAAATAATTATCCACTAGGATAGCTTTTTCATTCTTCCCCTGCAAGTCTTCAAGAGGTTGACTTAAGGGTTAGATAACTCATGAGGGATAGTAGCTTTAAGAGCACAACTCATTTTGAGAGGCTTGTGAGAGTAGACATAAGCAATTGGTGGATTATGGTGAAAATTGGGTACTAAGGGCTCCTTTACCTACGCAACGTCACTACCTTGCACCTGTTTACTGCTTGGATTTCGAAGCGATTGATTAGGCATATCAAGGGAAAAGGGGTCATGAGAAAGAGATGGTAAAGGATAACAGGTATCCAAATCAAATTCAAGATTTAAATTATAAATAATCATATTATCTTGAGGAATGGAGAGATCAGACTTCACCATATGATTCATGAACCATTCCAGGATTTCCTCTACGAGATCAGAATCGTGAAAAGTGGAAGGGGGTTGCGAAGATGGATTAGGAATTTGATTTGCAGATTTCCCAACTTTATTATCATCGCACGAAGGAACCTGCATTGGAATTGGAACAGGAGGAGGGCAAGAAACAAAAGGAATAACAGGTTCCTCCTCTGAAATTAGGGGTGTCTCATGGTTTGCACGAGTTTGGGAAGCAAAAACATTTGGTGGTTTGGATTCTTCGTACAAAGAGATATGAACCAAATGCTCGAACTTGTGCTTAAAGAAATCTTAAGCTATGCCTTCTCTAGGAAATTCATAACAAAGGTGAAGGAGTCGATCAGAGAAATGCTCAACTGATTCATTAGGTTTCATTCTTAGTTGATTCATTCTTTTATAAACATCTCTGTAATCATATCTACTGAAGGCTTGATAAATCTCCTTGAGGAAGTGATGAAAAGAATGGATGGAAGAATATGGTAAAGACACCATCGATTAACACAACCATCAAGGGTGAGGAAGAAAGCCAAACAAACAATATTTTCACCATTGATTTCGTAATATTCACAAAATTTACGAAAATTAGAAATGTTCTCGGTTATGGATGTCCCACGCTAACCATTCAAGGCCTTAATAGGTACCCAAGTACACAATGGTCTATCACAAGTGAAGAAAAAGAGAAAAATCCATAGGGAAGCACTCCTAAGAGAGAGAAAGATGCCAAAATTGAAAAGGGCATTGAAGTTGAAAATGTAGATCTCACAATGATGCATTTATTTCAAGCAAAAGATACTCGTGGAGGCTAAAAGCTCCAATTAGAAAGCATATTGACCAAAAATTTGAAGAGGGGAGCTAGGTGACCTTACTTTGAACTCTGAAATAAAAAAAAAAAAAAAGTTTAGATGTAAGGGCATAAGAATAGGAAACATTGACCACCACCACATAAAAGCTTGAAAAAATAGGTGTTGGTAAAGAACGAGAACAAAGGCCTCAAATAGAAGTAACCACCATCAACAATAAAATGATCAATAAAACCTAATTGTCAACATACAACATGAATGTAACATACCATTCATACTAGTACAATGTAAGTATACAATATTAAGGAGATACAACTAATACTAGTGGATTGTATTAAAAATACTAATAAAAATCTATGAAAATACTTCCATGTAAAAATTGAAACTCAGATATCATGATTTTATATTTAAGACTTAAATTGTCCATAAACAAATTATTTTTTTTATCAAATTACATATTATCCCTTCCAAAAATATATTCCAAAAATGAAAAATCTATTTAAATAAATATAAATCAAAATAGTATCTGTCCGTAACCCAAGAATCCAATATCCATATTTGAATTTTTTTTAATTAATGGCCATAATTTGTAGGCCAAATTATATGACGAGCTGGATAATATTATTTATTCATGAATATAATTTCCTTTTAAAATTAAAAGAAGACATTATCCTTTATCTTTGTTTTGATGCCTCCACAAAGATAGTAGACCATATATAAAGTAAACTCACTATAATAAGAATGTGATAATATTCCAATTATTTAAAAGGCAAAAATACAAACTTTGGTGTGAACATGTACACATACCCTTCACAGGTCCGAATCACCCACTCTGCTAGAAGAAAGGAAATTTTTTGTTTGACCCTATAAGATTAAATCCCTCATACTATTTAGATTTGGTGAACTGGTATAAAATTCAAGTCCTTTTTCTGTGGTTCTATGTGAAACACATGGTTATCAAATTTATTTGGCTTTCCATATTTCTAAAAGAATGTTAGAGTTCATTTCATTTAAAAATAATCATATTAAATGGGATTAAAAAAATATGATACCCCATTTACGCGACTACCCAAATCTCTCTTCAATTGCACATACAACTATCCCAATCATAGCAAACTCAAATCTTTCTTCAATTTCACATAAAACAACCTTAATCATAGCAAATTCCATTTATCGCGCCTGATCATGGACACCAAAAAGATGAGATTTAATAAAAAAAGGAAACTCTGTTCGTTGCAATGATCCACCCAGTGTAACAATGCAAGTAATAACAAGTTGCAGGCCGATCCGGCTCTCACTGCCGTGCGAATACATGCCGCAAAATAAAATTTCGGCTTACTTACACGATTGATGCTCTGGCATTTCTCGATCTGGATGGGCGCACTTCATCAAGTTTAAGAAAGGGCGGCGGCGGCGAATTTCTTCTCTGCCAAATAGGAACTTTGGGGATCGCAACTCCTGTAACAGGGGCAGCAAGACCTACTGCCTTCACGGGCCGTACCATGGCCGTGGAAAGATTTTCCGACCTTTTAACGTCCTTTTGATTGCTGAGTCCCTTTACAAAAACCTTGAATCTTTTCAGAAACTGCTTCCATTTAGGATCCTTTATTTGGATTAGTGTTTGCTCTGTTTTTCTCCAGTTGCTAAACTGCCGCCATTTGAGCTCGCAGCTGCCTTTGGAAACTATTTGACCGGCAGCCGTAGATGATGACTGGCAGGGCCAAGCCGTTCTTTGCCGAGAGAGCTGCATATTTGCTATCATTTCAAAGCCGTGTGGTACCTTCCCACAAATTGATCTGCCCACCGCCATGGATCCGATCAATATGTGAAGAGACCCCCTTTTCGCCTAAAGATCTGCCTATAAAACCCTAGCCTGCATAAACTCTGAGAAAAGGCCAGGTACAGTGAACTTAGACAGGAAGGGCAGCTGCAAGCATATGCGGTTAGGTGAAGCAAAGCTCAGTGAAATTTAAAGGGCCGGAGATCAGTAACCTGCGGATGCTTCCATGAAATGAGCTGTGCTGTGACAATGTCGATGACAGACGATGGCGCGGAGACAGCCTGACTGGCTGCTTTCCCAAGGGAAGATTCAGTGGTCTGTGGAGTGTACAGCCTGTGTTTTCCTGGTTTCGACCGTGCTTCCCTTGGCTGCACATGGACGCTTTATTGGGAGAAAAAATTAAAATAGTTTTAATGAAAGATTCCCAGGGAAAGCAGCACGTGATTCATGCGCGGCTACCTGATTTTGATGTCTATCGAGGCTAATTTTGATTTCTACCTAGGTAGAGGACTTGGTTATGGAAATTGGGTTATATTTTGAGAAAATTTGGTAAGGATTTTTGTAAATCCAAATTATATTTGTTAAATTTCAAAATTTTAAGTGATTTAGACGTTTTCGATGATGTTGAATCCACTTTTACCATAACAACACGATTCAAACACTACTAAATGTTACGGGCATTTTGAGTTCAAACACTACTAAATGTTACGGGCATTTTGAGTGCATGTGTCCTTACAAATTTTGCATAATTGTTTTTTGCATTTTACCTTTCTTTGACCTTTAAAAATTTGCATGATCGTTTCTGGGATAATCATTTCCATGGTCTCATTGGAAGGTTTTTTCTTTTTTTTTTCAAATGGGACCTAGTTCCCGAAAAAGCTTGTATTAAACCTGGTGTACAATATATACCATATTTACAATCGACAAATCCGTCATATCAATCACATCAAACCAATGTACATGCTGGAAGATACAAAATCGCTGTCACGCAGCGCCACAAATGAGATTTGATCACGAGTGGGATGCGATAAAGCTGACTTCCCCAGCCGTGTGAGCTATGCACTGACGTGCTAAGGGGCTGTTTCCATGTTGTCATTGGAAGTTTAGACGAACATATTATTGGTACAATCACATTAACGGGCCTCTTTACAAGAACATATTATTGGTAAAATTACATTAGGGGGTCGTTTTACAAGAACATATTATTGGTACAATTACATTAAGGGGCCATTTCCATGTTGTCATTGGAAGTTCACAAGAACATATTATTGGTACAACCACATTAAGGGGTTGTTTCTATGTTGTTATTGGAAGTTTATAAGAACATATTATTGGTACAAAGGGGTGTTGTTTTTCTTTGATGTTTAAAAATATTGTATAATTGTTTTTGGCATTTTGCTTTTCTTTGAACTTTAAAAATTTGCATAATTGTTTCTAGTATAATCTGTTTCCATAGCGTTAATGGAAGTTTACAAAAATATATGATTGGTATAACTATATTAAAAATATTAATGTGATGATATAGCCAAAAATTTCATAAATATAATTAAAAAAACTATTGCAACACTAAGAATGCATTACTAATGCACATATTTATCTAATTAACCATGTATAAAAAGGTTATGGGTCATCTTTAGCTTAAAAAAAGAATTATAAATGAATCTTATAAATAATAATGAAGAACTTACCATCGATGAATTTATTAGAATTGGAATAATCTCAAATCCCTAAGAAATTGGTGGGTGGAGAGCCACATGAGTCTAATTTTTTAAATTTATTAAAAGTAATTGATCATTTTGCTAAATAAAATTTGCTTATATATAAATTAATGTTATAAATGATAATGATGAACCAATGGCCCTCAATTAAAAAATTAAAAAAAGTCAACAGATCCTCATCCACCTTAAATTGAAATAAGAAGCCTTTGGCAAACATATTATTGAAAATTTATTATTTTTTGAGAATTCTATTAATATTCTGTCAAACTATGTTCTGTGTGGCTAAGGCCTCTCACAATGTCACTTATGGAAACTATGTTATTTGGCAGTTTGTTCACCAAAATTGATAAACTGTGACATGAAGCTCTTGGTGTTAGAGAAGTTGATTGGTCATGTACTTCTTGCCCTCATGGTGCTAGTTAAACCATGGCTCAATTGGTCATTTAATTTTTGCTTGCAAGTCAACAAGATGATTGTGCCAAAGGTTTATCACATCCATTTATAAACAGAGCATGGAGTAGGACTCCAAGGAGTAGGTGGACATTAACGTTGCCTCTCCTAGCGAGTGGCACTTCTCTTCTATTGAATCACATCCTTTGTGAGCCACAAATTACTAGTCCCTACATCCACCTAAATGTCCCCAACCCTATATATATATATCGCCTTTTCCATTCCTGAGATCCATGTCAATGCGAAGTAATCGATTTCCTCTTTAATCCAATCAGAGGAGAAATCAAGCAGTGTAGCAGAAATTGTTGAATGCTAGCAGCTACAAGTGACGCTGAAGATTTTTGCAGAAAGTGCAATGATCTTAGTGGCTGATATCAGTGGTAGAGGGCCCCTGTTTCTCTAAGATCATAGGTTAGCCTTTTGGTATAGTTGGTGGAGATTGTTATGGACGGTTTTTTCTATTCATAGGTTTTCTTGATGTTTTAGCTCATTTCTCGTCCGAGAATACCTTTACAGGGATTGTTTTCTTTTCATGATGAGGGACTTGGTTTTTTATATGTTTGTCTTTTATTTCATGAGCGGTGTTCTATGATTCTGTTATACTCACTGGGTATGAATAGTATGTTCCCTTTCAGTTTTCATCATTTAGATTTCCTTCACATCCTGATGTTAATTGTCATTGCGATATACATCCTTTACTGTATCTTCATGACTCACTCCCTTCCCCTGTCTAAGCACTCAAATGCCTTTCAGGAATCATATTTTTGCGCTTGTCTATCCACAAGCCTCTTCTGGGGAGGGTTCTTGCTTGTATCCAAATAGCTTTCACTCGCTCTTGCATCGGTGGATAAACTCTTTCATTATCTCTTGGCCATGCAAATATTTTGGTTTTCGCATTTGTAATAGATGGTGGACCTGCATGGGTTGTTGTTGTTGCTGTTGTTGTGAAGATATTTAGCCCTCTCCTTCCGCATGCGTTATTGTGAGGGTTTTCTATTTTTCTATCCTATTTCTCTGGTTTCCGACTGGCTTCGGCTCCGTACTGGCTTGAACTTCCCAGTGCCAGAATCTGGTATTTTTCGGTGGTTTTCAAATTCTTCGAGGTGGTGGGTGGTAATTACTCTCAGGTTGGACTTGGATCTTCCGCCATTAAATTATACCTGTCATCCGGCCCTGGTATCCATGTGAACAGGGATTCTTGTTCTCCGACCCATAACTGGTTTCCTAATTTTATATTAAGTGCACCACCTTTTATCCTATTTTGGATTATGAACCGACGACGATACTTACCTTATGCTTGATGTGGGTTTTATTCTCTACACATCTCACATCCTCGTGTTTCGTGATTTGTATGATCTCTAGATTTTTGACAGTCTTCTCCGATACATATTCTATTTATTTCCATCTACCACTCTGACATTCTCTTTATTCCTGACGCGACAATCTCTTTTGTCATTGTATTGATCTTGGTTATTCTTTCCATACCTGGGGTATGGATGTACTTGACTCTGACACGTCAGTCCATGAGGCATTCATACGTGCCACCATGGATGCTGAGTCACATTTACTTCAATCATCCGGGATGGATCGACAAGGTGGCACACAGCCTCTTGACACTTGGCACACTATTCCAGAAGATGTTCCTATGCCAGATGGTGTGCATACGACCCTCAATTTGCATGGTGTCGATCACACGAATTTTGAATGATGATCCAGGCATCGATAACATTCTGTCAGGACTACAACCCCGCCACCTTCTTTGGTTTTCAACCATGAAGTATTCATCGAATTTATAACCAGTTTGCATAAACGTGCTATCATTGGTCGGTGGCATTTTGCGGAGCTAATTGATGCAGAGATGCGTATTTGGGTTGACAAAAAATGGAAAACCATTATGGGTTACATGCCAACTGTGGTGCGGTTGTTGCGGGGTTGGTATAGTTTCCATTTTATCAGCTAGGATGGCCTCTTGAAAATAAAGTCCATTCCATGGATAAATGGTAGAAGTTTCTTGGGGCTCCACTCCTGGTACATTGGGTTTAATATTCCTAAAGACATGCCACAAAAAAGACTTATTTGGGTTAAACTACTTGGGTTGCCTATAGAATTATGGACAAAGCAGGTCTTCATGGACATCAGAAATTCCATTGGTAAGTTTATCTACGTAGATCCATGGCTTTTGGGGGCTTCGATAAAAGAGTCACCTAGGTATTGATTGAGAAGGAATATCAGGGTGGCTTTTCAGATCATATCGAATTGCACTAGGGAGAGACCCACTTGTCACAACGTCTGGATTTCTGGGAGTACCCTTCAGATGTTTAAGTTGTCATCGTACTAGGCACCTTCTGGCTCATTGCCCTCACCAACTGGGTGGTTGTCATCATTCACAAGGCTGGAATTGTTTTGGTGCAACAGAGTAATCACAATTTGGAGATGGTCTGCCGGGTCAAAATGGTGCGACGTCTCAACATGGAAATGTCTCACGACGAAAAAAAAGTATTCCACATGGCCCTTTTTCTATTTGTCCCCCCGTTAACAGATCCTCTAATTATGGCTCCTTAGCCATCACTGTTCCATCATCTCATTTGTCCTTCGAGAAGTCAGACATCCCGCATATTCGAAATACTCCTCCAATAATCACTCCTCCCCGTATTGAATTTCCGGCCCCTTATTCATCACATGACGTTCCATCAATCTCGCACATTTCATATGTACCTACTCCATCACCTTCATGTTTTCCTCAACCATTCTAGGGCCTTAGGCATAGCCTTACTCCGCCAAACTCGCCACTCGCCTCCCCCACAAATTTTGATGGTAGTGACCTGAAATTTCTTCTTCAAAGAAAGACCTTGGATCTACACTCACTCACTATACATAAACCACCTGGATCCTCTTCCTCCCACATCAACGCTAACTCTACCAGCAAAATCATTGTCCGACGTAAGCAAAATCGTGGCAGTTGACATTTCCATGGGTGACCCCGACCTATCCCTCTTAATTCTCCTATCGACCAATTCCTTTTTGAGGTTCCTATTGCTAATATACCTTCCTCTCGGGCCCTTGGAGCATGGATGCCCACTTAGGGGTTGTCATGACTTTCATACTATCTCTCAACATTCAGGGTTTGGGGGCTGACCCAAAATTTTTGTCCCTCCAGCAACTTTTTCTCTTTGTTCATCCTTACATTATTCTCCTTCAGGAAACCATGCATTCAGTACCTCAAAAAATGTTCCCGGATTGGCATATGGCTGCACGACTACTACTGGTCTATGAGGTGGTCTTGTGGCCCTATGGGACCCTCGATGGGTTAAGGTTAGGGTCTTCTCATGCTTTGTTGGTATTTTGCTTGAAGGAAGTATCCATGGTCTGATGGGGCGCATTCACATTCTTAATATGTATGCCTCATACAAGAATAAGGTTGTTTTCTGGGATAAGCTGCTTTCATCTGGAATATTGGAGCTAGTATCCCTCATCATCGCGGGGGATTTAAATTGTACAGTTGGCTTGGATGATGTATGGGGACATTCCAGGAAAATCAACCCTCTAACAGGGGTGATTAGAGATGCGATTATGGAACACAACTATGTTGATATATGCCCTAAAAAGATGGTTCCTACATGGAACAACGGAGAGTGGGGTTGGTATACATTACAAAGAGGCTGGACTGTTTTTTATTGCATGAATAGCTAGTGGAGTGCCTTGGAGATGTTCATGCTGAGGTTATCAATAATTTTTATCTGACCACTGGCCTATTATTCTACAATGGAGGAGGGCGGAGTTTAGATATGGGCTTCCTTTCAAGTTCAACCAGATTTGGTTGGATGACCTATATTTTAATGCACTGGTGCATACTATATGGACCCGTGATGGGGGTCGGGAATCATCTCCCATGGTGCACATCTTGGACACACTAGAGATCCTTCGCGGGGAGGTAAAAGCTTGGCAGAAACAAAAGAATCAACAATTACATAAGGAATTGATCGATATAAAACATGAACTTGATTCTCTTTTCCCCAGATGAATACACATAGTCTCCTTGATTCTACTTGGAATCGTATTCATGAATGAGAACTAAAAACGAAGCTGATTCTCTCCATAAATGAAGCCTCATGGCGCTTGAAGAGAAAAGTTATCTTGATAAGAGAAGGGGACCGAAACACTAAATTTTTCCATCATTTGCAAATCACATGCATAAAATAAATTCAATCTGGGAGATTATTGATGCTGATGGGCAGCGTTTTCAATCGCAGAGGGATGTTCGCAGTGTTGCTATAACACATTTCCAGAAGGCCTATGGTCAAACTGAGGGGATAGATGCAGAGGACCTAATATGGGGTGTGGATATTTACCCCACCATGTTTGATGTTGATACAAACTCCAACTTGTTTAAAGTTGTCTCTGAAGGTGAGGTGTTAAAATCCTTTAAGGGTGATAAGAGCACAGGACCAGACAGGTGGATAGTGAAACTATTTACTCATTTCTTTGATCTCTTTAAAAAATACCTCCTTGGCATGGTGGAGGAGTCAAGGGTCATGGGGGATATTCACTTGCATATAAACTCCACCTATATTGATCTCATTCTGAAGCGGAGTCCATCAGCCAGTTTCTTTGATTACCAACCCATATCACTTTGCAATCTTATCTACAAAGTCATATAAAAAACTATTGCAAATCGCATGAGGAGTACTTTGTCGCACTATATTTCACTTGAAGAGTTTGGTTTTCTATAGGATAGACAAATACATGATGATGTTGTTATCGCCCAAGAATGTATGCATTTGATCCACACTAAGCATCTAAATGCTGCCATCATGAAGGTGGATTTACAAAATATTATGACTGCCTGGATTAGGGATACCTCAGACTGGTTCTTGATAGGATTGGTTTAAAGCTAAATGTGTTGAATGGATAATGGCATGTGTTACAAATGTAAATTATTCTGTGATAATTAATGGATATCCATCGAAATTCTTCAGGGCTGGTTGGGGACTTCGACAGGGATGCTCTCTTTCCCCACTCTTATCTATCTTGATGATGGATGGGTTGAGTTTGCACATTAATAAAGCGGTGTTAGATGGATAATTCCAAGTTATACACATGGGAAATGATATAAAAATTTCACATAGTTTCTTCGTTGATGATGTGTTTCTTATGGGTATGTTAAACCGTTTTGCTTGGTTCACTCTTTTCCATATTTTTACAAAATTTGCTAATGCCACAAGATTACATATGAATCTACAAAAGTCCATTGTTTATCATGGAATATGTGATATGGAGGTAATTGCTTATATTAAACACCTATTTGGGATAGATGTGGAACTGATGATAAGTGGTATGAAATATCTTGGCTATCATATCAAATCATGCAGCTATAGGATTGTCGATTGGCAGTGGCTCATGGACCGTTTCTATAAATGGATTTCTCGATGGGAATTTAGATGCCTATCTCTGGGAGGTTGCATAATCTTGACACATCATGTTCTCACACAATTGGGGGTATAATGGGCTCATATGTTTCATATATCTCTCTCTATTATAAACAGTCTTAATAGAATAATGGAAAACTACATCTGGGCAGGTAACGGTCAACAAAATAAATTTCATTTGACCAAGATGTCCCAAATTACACTTCCAAAGCATATGGGGGGAAGGGGAATTTTGAATCTTCGCCAGTTTGGATAGTCATTATTGTTGAAATCATTATGGAGGGGAATTTTCGGTGTTGGTATTTGGGGGAAGATGATTAGATATAAATACCAAAATGAGCATGATTTTCTATTTTGGTATGGCAAAGGATGTATTGGGATCCCATCAGGCTCGACAATCTTGCTTAGTTTCCAAAAGATAGGTAAAAAAAAATTACAGTATCTTTCTTGGTCTATGGTGTCAGGTCACTGGATTCTCATAGGTGTTGACCACATTCTGGGTGCTGGATTGGAATGCAACATTTCAGAGGATTTCATTCGATGAATTAGTGGATGCAGTATTTACTTTTGGAGCCAAGTCTTATCCACTTGGCGGGGTCCTTGTCTTGCTTGGAAAAGTGTTGAGGAGTTGGGTCTGGATGGGAAATCGGTATAAGATTGGAATCAGATATGTGTTCACATGAAATTTCTTGGCATATGTCATGAAATAAATTGTGATCAACTTGTCTGGAAGGGAAAGATGAAGGCGAGGAATATCATGGTTGTCGATATATATAACACCCTCTGTGGCAAGGAGGTACTGCCTGACGGTATTTGTGATTTTTATGCTTTCTAGAAGACCAAAATTCCCATCAAAATCATCCTTTTCTTATGGCTGGTTTATGAAAAAAATCTCACTTGGGAAAATCTAAAAAGAGGCACTGTCATGGACCCAGTATCTGTGCAATTTGCAGAATGGTAGAGGAAAACAATTCTAAATTTCCTCTACACAGTTTAGGTATGCTAGAAATTGGCAAATTATTTTGGCTTTCCTTACAAACATTTTGACAGTATCGTGGTTTGTATGAAATGGTGGAGTTCACAGAAGTTTCAATGGAGTATCATTCCCCCAACTTTTTTTTTGGCAATTTGGAAGTGGCGAAACAAAAATATTTTTAAAGACTCAAAAGATAAGATCATGTTGGTATATGAGCATACTGTAACAAGCCACTGTATGGTTATTTCACTTGATACTAGAAATAAAAAATAGAATCTCATGAGACCTGCCTCATAGTTGGAGTATCCGGCGGGTTTCTTCGATGGTGCAGCTCAAAGAAACACACGTGGATGTGGTTTTTGGATAGCTTTATCTAAAGAACATGAATATAGGGTTCACAAATGCATGTATCGACACAAATACCAGGGCTGAAGCAATGGCCCTCTGGGGCCTTTTATGGTTTACAGACTTCCTCAACATCCTTGACATCCAGATATTTGGGGACTCAAAGATTATTATTGAACATGTCAATGGATGTGCAAAAATTAAGCAACAATTGCTCCTTGGATGGCTTTGGAAAATCGAAAGTCTATGGACATGGTTCAGTAATTCAACAATATTACACATCAGAAAAGAACACTACCATAAAAAAAAATCAAATTCCAAAGAAAGGTCTAGAGGAACACTTGAGCAGTATGCACATTGAAATCAAATTAGGAAACCATATAATGGATGCTATGGTGTTTCCATTTGCTGGATAACTATATTAGTTTCTTTTTTATATACTTTTGTGTATTTTTTCCTTTTATTTTTTTATATCTGCGGCCCTCATGTCCTCAAGATGTGAATAGATGTTAATGATGTAGAGAGTTCATTGAATTTTTATGTATATATCGGATGAGTTACAACTTTTTCATCGTTTTTCACTAAGTCTGCTCCCTGCTTTATATGGCAGAACTACATTTCAGCCGCATTTCGATATATGTTATATATAATGCTATATGCTCTTTTATAGATGGGAAGCATGTCTGCTTGCCCAGATTTAATATATGTGGTATAGGATATGGATGGGTGATGACAAATATGTATTTTGACTCCATGTGATAACATATTACGTTTTTCCGTACTCTATATATATACCCAGATTTGATATATGTGGTATAGGATATGGATGGGTGATGTCAAATATGTATTTTGACTTCATGTGATAATATATTACCTTTTTTCGTAATATATATATATATATATTTTCCTGGCATAAGTCAATGAAGTATCCAATCCACCTCTATATTTTCCTGGCATTTTGAAGGCAATGAAGTATCCAATCCACCTCTATTCAATGTTTGAGCACTGCGCAAGTCGAGATAGCGAGACGCCGAAACCTCCGCTCTGTTGCCTCAATATCTACTTCATGCACTCTGCGTGGACCGCAATAAGGGCCAATCCCATAGTTTTCGTGTCGGGGCATTTATGGAATCCACTCTTTCGATGTTTTGCCCATTTTTGTGCTCCCTGGTCGGGCCGTTGCGTAGACCAACCATTTTCGTGGAGGGGACGCATGATAATGAACACGTTATATCTTCTTTTGGGTTGACACATTACCTTCTTTCTCGTCCACAGGCTGACACCTACCTTGTTTACGTGCTGGCACTATGTTTAACTCTTTTCGTCTTCTTTCAGTATAAGGTGGGAGAGTTTTTTTTCTGAAAGTTTTCTCCATTTTACTTTCCTCCCTGCGCACTCCGGCCCAGCGATGGGGTCGGCTTTTGTTTCATTTCCCCTGTTTATCTCTTGCGTTCATTGAGGTGGCCTTTCTCTACTGCCCCCTAATTTGGCTTTTTCCCTTCTAGATATATCCACCATCCTATAGAATACTCTAACTAATTTAAATATTTTAACCATATTTTTTTTTCAATTACTAATATAAACATTGAAATATTTTATTTAATAAGTTTATTAGAACATTTTATTTGTGATGTACATTAAATTATTATTATTATTATTATTATTATTGAAGTGCTATATATTATTCTTTATATAAAAAATTGAATGAATTATACAATCTCCTTCTTATTATGATTCATGTAAAGAAGTATTTGATTTTTGTATTTTGAATTACTATTTTAGAAAATGGAAATATTTTATTAATTAACATTATTATTTTTATTTTTATAACTCTCTTATATATACACATATACATGAAGTTAATATTAAATAATTAGCTAATATAGATTTCAAATAATTTATTTAAAATACTATATTTAAATATTTTCAAACAATAAAAGAATTATACATATTACTCATATTCAACAATGAAAATATTTTTTTACTTTTAATTACTTTATTTCTCTTTAAAGTTAATATAAAATTATTTTATTTCAGACGGACTTTCAAATATTTTATTTATTGGTAAGAGTGAAATATTTTTATCACCTCTTTTATATTGGGTTGTAATATCAACAATTAATTGAGGGAGCACAATGAGAATGAGACTCTTGATGTTTTATAATGCTTTTGGTTAAAATTGATTAGTTATACATATTCATATTCATATTTGTTTTTTCTTTTACTATTATAGTTATAGTTGACATTGTGTTTTATTTAAAGAATATTTTATTTTTATTTTAAAAGGGACACACAAATAGAATCGCCTTTGTGTTTGTGTTATAAACACAATTAGCTATAATATATATATATATATATATATATATATATATATATATAATGAAGACGATTTCATATTTGTGGATGAAAACATAAATGGTTAAGGTTATCCATATGATAATGAAGAGAGTCACATGTTTGTGGATGCAAACATATAAAGTTGTTTATTTTTATTTGGAGAAGGTCTCATGTTTGTGGATAGAAACATATGAAGTTGATTAGTTTTATTTGGAGATAGTATGTCAATGGAAAATATACCCCTAGAGTTTAAAAGTGAAACATATCTATGCTAAGTTCATGGAATTGATGCCATGCTATGAAAAATAATTTGTCCATTCTTTCTTCCAGATAATCTAATCTTTTGGGCTTCTTATTAGTCTCTACCTCGCTAGGGACTATAACACTTGCCTCATGGTCAAAGTTCCTTGAATATTGATTTTGTCGAGTTTTTGTAACATTAATTAAAGTTTCGGGAAAATGTTGAATATTCCTATTTTTCTGTAGTTTCCAAAATAATTTTCTAATGTTTAGAAATGTTATTTTTAATTTTCCATTGGTTGAGCGAGGCTTGATGTGACACAATTCCCCTAGTGGGGGGATATTTATTTTCGGTATTTGTCAGTGTCTCAAAAATCATTTTAAAATTTGAAAAAAGACTAATTTTGTAAGTGGTCATTCCATCAATGAGTTCTCTGATAATGACACTATTATGCATGAAATTACTATTGCTCTGCTAAGTGATGTCATAACTGACGGGGTTATAGGTCGCCTATGTAAGCGATGGGGTGGGGAAAGGGGAGGTGGATGAACAAATATGTGGAGGAAGATTTCATTGTGTAGAGTGTGAAAGCAATAGTAAAGTTTAAAATTTAATATATTTAATTAAAATATTTATGCAGAAGGGAATGTGTGCGGATGCGTGGAAGGATAAACATGGAACATTGACATTGACACTAACACTAACCTAGTGAGTTTACCTCTTATTTCATTTTAAACTTTTACAGATTGAGTTGTACGAGAGAATAGGTGTATGGAGCCGTGAATGTGTGTGGAATGAAGGGTGTGTGGAAGAGGGGGTATGTGCAAGAGAATGAGGGTGTAGAGGTAACTTTCTTACATAGACATGAAATTATTCTAACTTTAAGAAGAGTATTACTATATAATATTAAATGAAGTGTCCTCTTGATATGTGTGTGAAACAAATGTTGTGCGAGAGAACGATTTTTAGCAGCCAGGAATAGAAACTTTTATTCAAAATTATTTTCATTTCTACATACATTTCTCCTTTGCACATTTCTTCCACATACCTCTCATCAAAATTAATTAGTAGTTTTGGGTTATTAAAGTTTAGGGCATGAAATTGTTAGTTTACGTGTATATCAAGTTATGTCAATGTGAGTTTGTTTTATTTGATATGGGCATGCAAAAGAACTATGGAAACACTGTTTTGTTGATGATTCAATGTGTGGTTTCCAAAACTATGTTCGAAGGCTTTGATCATTTAAAAATTGTATTAAAGTAGAAACAACGAATCTTAGTATTCATGGTTCCTGAATACTATGTGTGTTTGTGATCTCACATTTTTGAATTAAATAATTATTAGCTAATATTAAATGAAGTGTCTTTTTAATGCATGTGAGGAAGAAGTGTTATGTGGGAGAACGGTTGTGTGGATCAAGGAACAAAAAATTTCTCACAGAAAGTTCTGTACCTCCACATATATTCTCCCTCCACACACTTCTTCTGCACACCTCCCTCCCACACAACACTACATACTAATCAATTAATTAGCAGTTTTGGCTTATTAAAACTGGGGCATGGAAATTTTGGTTTACATGTACATTTTATTTGATATCAGAATGCAAAGGAGTTATGGAAAAATTGCTTTACAAATGATCCAATGTGATGGCTTTGATTCTTTAAAAATTATATCAAAGTAGAAATGGTGAATCTTGGTATTCATAATTCTCGAACACTACTTTCTTCTGCAATGTTTTGTATCTCCACATATATTCCCACACACTACTTTCTAACTACTAATTTTATTTATTTTGTTCGTCAAGTGCATTGGTCACATGTTCAAAATAAGATATCATGAATAAAATATCATCATTACCTAGCATCTAATACATATCTTGAAATTTTAAAAGGCAATGTGACAATTCTAACCACTAGTTCTATATATTCTATTTGTAGGTGCATTGGTCAGGTGTTTATCATGTAGTTTTTAGCATGCACATTGCCAACACATGTTTGATTACTTTTCAGTGAATATGGTTCCAAATATATATTTTTTATAGGTTGTACAATTGTCATTTTGATAGTTGTATGATGTGACGGATTTTATTTGCAAGCTATACAGTTGTGTATTGTGCACTTCATTTGTGGTTTGAAAAAAAAAGCTAATTTCAAATGCAAGTGAAAAATGTGTAGCAGTTTTTTAGGTGAGTGATGCATCCTTCCTTTTGTATGTGAGTGCTTATAGTTTTTACATAATATATATTAAATCCCTATAGCAATGAAGTCAACAACTTAAAAAGTGGATGATATGTAAGTGCTTAAAATGTTTATACAATATAGATTATGGTCATGTGGCAGTTCGGTCTAATTGTTTTTTGTACTATGATTTTAGAATCCCATTTTTTATTATTTATATATATTTGATATAATTCATATTTTCAGAGCAGGGAATATGAACACAAATAGAACATATACATTTAAAGACAATGATAACTTAGCTAAGAGTTGTGTTTCTATTCTATTTATCATCATTTGATTATTACGTTGTACATCTCTCTGCTTTTTTGCTATATTTTTTTTTTATATACTCTAACTAAAAATGACACCTTTTTAATTTTAAAGAAACATATGATAGTTGGAGATTTAGATCTAAGAGAACAAATACAAGGAAAAAGGTAATTTGAATATTTCCACAAAACATTTGTACATTTGCTCATTTTTTAATTTAATATATATATCAAGGAACTATAAATTAGAATTTGTCGAAACCGAAATCTGTTTAGTATTTTACCTATATGCATAGAAATTAGATTTTATCTGGTTAATATGAACCTGATATTAGAATAGACTTTAGCAATGACTTTATGATAACTGGTTCTATCTTCATTAGCCAATTCTTACTTAATATCAATTATAATGTCCTTTTAAGCAATGATTTTAGTGCAATATTTGTGAAAAAGCAAAAAATATCAAATTCTAAATCAGTCTCAAATAAAGATATTTTCACTGATGTGACGATAAACATGGATGAATTAGTAGAGATGGAAATAAGCACAATTTAAAAAGTAGATATTGTAGGAGACACAATGAAAAGAGCAAAAAATAAACAATAAATAGAGACATAAAAGTAGTTCTATCCAAGTTTAGCTGAATGTATATCAGATTTCTTTTTATTTTCTTGAATTAATTTCAATTCAATTCTCATTAATAGGATAAAAATAATCTAGTGTATGCTATTGCTAATCAAATATTTTAGTAAGAATGTAACAATAAGAATTATCCATGACGTTTTGTTAGTCACATATCGAACTTTTTTTGACAAAGAAAATAAGACAAGACTTATACTCTGTGTACATTTGATAGGTAAGAAGGCAAAAATGACAATAACATTGTTTGTGCTAATACAATTTATCAAATACCATGATGAAAAACTTATTGCAAATTCTGGTATTTCTATTAGAAATTTTGAAATAATTCCAACCACAAATATTATAGTGGTGACTATGAGAAAACTATCTCACTAAAAGGATTTAACATTGTAGAAAACATTTTCCCTATGTATCGGAGACTACCAATTTCCCCAAATATGACAATTGCCAATTTATTATGTAGGCAATATTTGTTTCTAATTAATAAAGTTGATGCCATTGCCATTTCAACTACACACACATGGATGCAATATGTACTAGATGTACTAGAAATCAACGACAGGAATGCCAACCAGGATAGGGAAATAGTAAGCTTAGATTTATTTGAATGCTTTAATGATAGCAAGTTATTCTCTGCCTCTTATACAATTTACATTTATTGCACCAAGAGGTGATCTACAACCCAATATAGATAAATGTTTAAGTGTAATGTAAGAAAGTTAGTAAACAATTTTATGTGTTCAATATGCTAAATTTATATTAATATTAATAGGTTCAATTTATAAGACGTAAAATACTCCATTAAATAATAATAAAAGTTTAAAAGTATTATATAGCTCAATATGCGGAGATGTTGTATTATCCATAAAAAGTTAAAATAATAAAATGCAATTTGTTATATTCTAATTTTGCTTTTATTAATAAAAATTATGAATAACATTTTAGATAAAAGACAATCATAATATACATATCACATAAAAAAATATAAGTAGTAGCTATAAGTTAAAATCTTTTTTACCTTATAAATTAAAATAACGATTTTGTAACCATATTTAAATTTAATTAATAAGCACATAAAAACTTTAATACTGACAATATAACAATATTTTTAGCCATGGATATTCACTCCCACTTTATGATAGATATTATTAACTTGTAAATAGCCCTTGTTACAATATAATGGGTCAATACCATGGTTCATCAATACCACATGTCTCAAAACCATCTCTCATTTCACAATCAAAATATTTTATGAATATTTAATATTATAACATTCTTTTAATTAAATCTAGAAGAAAAAAGAATTATAATTACTTTTGAGATATATCTAAACCCTCTATCACATTAAAATATGTAAGATATAAATTGTAACTATAAATTAAGATCTTTTTCACCATATAAATTAAAATATTAATTTTGTAAACATATTTAATTTTCACTAATAAGCAAATAAAACCTTAGTAATTACAATATAACAAGATTTTTAACCATGGTTATTCCCCCCCACTTTACCATGGGTAGACACATTGTCTCATCAATACCACATGCCCAAAAACCATTTCTTATTTCAAAGTCGAAATATTATAAAAATATATTTTTTGAATTTAATTTTATTACATTTTGGCTCAGAGAGAGACTCTCCAGCCGAGTATGGAAGAGATGTTGTAATGTTATATTATCTTATGTTATCTAAATCTGTTAAATGACATACAAATTAACATTAAATTAATAATTAAAGGTATTGATGTTTAAATGGCGTAAATCCATCTTAACTCTGCATCTATCAAAGCTTCAAGAGGGATCCAAGCTCTCAAGGTGCAAACCTTTCCTCAAGTTTTGCACTCGAAAAGGAGGTTTACACCTAATGAGGTTTGATCCCTCTCGACACTTATAGATCCAGAGTTAAAATGGATCTAGGTTGGTTTTTTTACAAATACTTCATACGTGACAACTTCAAGTACACAAAAGAATTCTTCCAATATATCTTTCAACCCATGGACAATTATAAGAAAATGTCATTTTTCTCATCTTGCTAAAAAATATAGTTAAAAAAAGAAAGTTTTCTAGACTTCACAATCAATGTTCATATGTTCATTAAAATCATAGAAGAAAATGGAAAATATGAGAAAATTGATTCCAATGGAGTATGCATGGTAAGCCATATATATATATATATATATATATATATTATATATATATATATATAGAGAGAGAGAGAGAGAGAGAGAGAGAGAGAGAGAGAGAGAGAGAGATTTTATTTCAAGTTGCTAATTCTCAATTTTCTATATCAATTTTACAGTACTTGCAAGGACTCATGACAATATCTAGTGCATATATTAATGCCTTTGTAACTATATTTGCAAAATACAACAGTCCAATTACAACTGCGAGAACTATGGATGAAACTATGGTTTGTTTCTCCATTTGCAGGGAAAATTGTTGATTTATTTATTTTCATCAATTAACTTATATGATACTTGCAAACGCTAAGACTACAACATATTTTATTCTAAGAGATGTGGATCTAGAAAAAATATTTCTTCATCTACGTAAAGTTTCCTATCTACAGTATTGTGTAGAAAAATAAATTGTTATTGATTTGTTGTCCATCTTTGAGATCCATGGCATATTTACAATAAACCAACAAAACATGATTTTGCATATTCAATGACGGTTCTCTTTATTTGCATTGCCCAACATTCTAGTGATGGGACCATAATGGCACAATTCTTTTTAGTTGCATTGTGGATCAATCTAATGACAATAATCTCAAGATGGTAGAGAACATTCAAATTCATGAACTTGTATTGTTGTTATCAAAATAAAAGATGTTATATGAAATGTGCAAATATCCCTATTACCAGTAACAAGTAATACTTAACTACCATTGACTAATGGTGAGGGCTGGGGGTGCGTCTACAATTCCACACCTTCATATCTCTGCACTTCTAATAATATTATCTCCACCTCCAGTGCTTTCTGCCTGAAATATTTGACCATTGCTAGAGAGATTTTCCGGTTTGTTGGATGGTTGAGATCTGATTTCATTTTGTGGTTAACTAATATGTAGCTATTAAGATTGTATAAATATGTGTTTCAATGAATTTGTTTGTTTAAGTTTCATATTTTGTATTATTCTCTTTACTCTTATTAATTTATGCTCTAACATTCTCTATATATAATGTGTAACTAGCTCATTGTTCTATGTCCTATGTGTTTTTTTTTCATTATGATTTTTTGCATTGTTTTATTGATTTATCAAATTTGCAAATCCTATGATTAGTTAAACAATATTAGAAAATGTTTTTAGTTCGCACATAGTTTATGTTTGTATAGATTTTTCCATTGCACATGAATTCTTAAACAAACCAATAAGACAAGTTAATTCTAGCATGTAACTTTTCCTGAAGGAAAAAACAAGATCCGTCTATTTGTAATTGCACAATCTGATTAGAAACTAAATTCAAATACTTTCACACATAACATTTACATTATTCTAATGATCCAATTTGGCATAATTTACAAAATTTATCTCCCATGAACATGATTAGAGTATAGGTGATGAAAGGTTATTGGACTATTCTACTATATATTTCAAGAAAGTATTTGTTTTACTCCCTCCATAAAATTACAATAAATATCCTTTACCATAATATTGAATTTCAAAGTTGGTTGAGCAAGTGGAGAATTTTGGTAACAATTTCTTTATTAATCAATGATGATTTTTGGGGGTTCGTGCTCCTCCTAATTATGTTGCGAGAATGGAGGTATGTTTTCTCCATTCACGTTTTTCAATAACTCCCATAATTTTTTTCTTATGGCATTTAGTTCATCTTCCAGCCTCCCAAGCTTTTGCTAAAGTTCCAACATACTATTCATCATCATTAAAATAACTTGGCTAAGAATTAAGATATCCTAGCTTATTACATATAACTCTTCCTGCACGCTTCCTCCATTTCTTCCTTGGGACATTTGTTCATTGTTAGTATTGTAATACTAATAGTGAAACCTTGATATTCTATGACAAAATAACATAAATCGAGTGACATTGGGCCCTCACCCCCCCCCCCCCCCCCCTTGCCTTGTTCAAGTTACTAGTTCTCTAGAACTACTATGATGGAGTCTAGTGCAACAGCAAATCAATAAGGCTAATAATATCGAAATAGTAATTCAAAATCCCGATTGAGTTTCCATTTAAAGTAATTTTGGCTTAAAACAAAATAAAGTTTAGAATACACTTCTTTGAGAATTAAAAAAATAATAGACATATGACAAAGAAAACCCTAATAACACTTTTCAGTTCAAAAGAAACGGAGTAAACCACTTTTCTATATCTTTTAGAAATGAGTTCAGTGCTAATGGGCCTACAACAATATAGGAAATTAAAGAAACAATTGGCATACAATAAAGGTTGATAACATTCGTTAGCTTAGAATAAAAGAAACAAATAACTTTCCCATAGCTTTTAAAAATGATTTCAAAACCAATGGACCTACATATAATTCGTTGAAACCCATAAGTCATCTGAATCACAAATTAACATCAAAGTTCTAAAAGAACATTTGATTGTTATTGATTTTAATGGTATTCATTTACCACTGATTGCCATCAATTTAGCTAGTATGGGTTTGCCTAATCTACAATCAAAAAATATTGTTGTGATATCGATTACCAGAAACCATATCCACTTTTCTTAAATTCCCATTTGAGATAGTCCAATTCAAATTATTGTGTTTCATGATTGTTGCATTTAGCACACTTTAGAAATTGATATCAACATACTATTTTATTAATATCCTAATTTTGATTCTATTTGGATTTATGTAACTATACAATGACATTTAAACATTAATTTTATTGCATTGGGTTAGTGATTGTTTGGAAAAGTGTTATTTTCTGTGTTAGTTCAAAGTCGATGTTCAATCTATGACACAGATCTCAAATTTTTTTATACAAAAACACAAAATAATGTTTTTTTTATAAAATAAAAAACACAAGGCTTAATCATACGATTAACTAACTAAATCTCCCTTGCAAGTAAATGTAAGTATTTTCAACATTTATTCGTCGAATCGATGTGTAATCAAGACATTGTTAGAGTGCCTAATAACATTTAATCTATCAACTTTTTTCACTACTAGCTAATGTTTTACTTTGACTAGATTTGTGTTGAATATTTACATGCTTATTTTGATGTTCCTTCTACATCATTGTTCCTATTCATTTAAAACTTTATCAAAATAGTATCAACAAATCTTGGTATTCATGTTTCCCCAATACTAAGTGCATTAGTGATTTCATATTTTTGAATTGAACACTACTTATCCAATATTAAATGAAGTGTGTTTTTAAACTGTGTGAGGAATAACTGTTGCTTGGAAGAAAAAATATGTGGAGGAAGCTTTCATTGTGCGGAGTTCGGAGGTGTATGTTATGGAAAAGTGAAAAACTTTAATATATTTAATTAAAATATTTATGCGGAGGGAAATGTGTGTGGAGGTGAGGAAGGCAAAACATGGACATTGACATTGACACTAACACTAACACAGAGACTCTGAGTGCGTTTACCTCTTATTTCATTTTAAACGTTTACAGACTTTGTTGTGCAGTAGAACAAATGTATGGAGTGTGAATGTGTGTGGAATGAAGAGTATGTAGAAGAAGGGGTATGTGTACGAGAACAGAGGTGAGTAGGGAACATTTTTCCATAGACATGAAATTAGTTTAACTTTAATGAGAAACTTAGTATCCAATATTAAATGAAGTGTCTTTTTAATGCATGTGAGAAAGAACTTGCTTTTGCAATGTCCTACACTTCCACCTGCATTCTCTCTCCGCACTATTATTCTGCACATTTCCCTTTCACACAGTACTACACATTAATTGGTTAATAGTGATTTTGGCTTGTTAAAATTTGGGGCATGAAAATTTTGGTTTACGTATATATCAGATGTGAAATAAGGGTAGGCGATTAACTATCTCCTTTAACCAATTTTGTAACTTCACTTGATATGGTAGACAATTTTGAAAATTTTAGTATGCAAAATAATGGAGCACATATTTCATATTGCATGCATTTACCTTGGACACATTTGTTCGACACATTGACATTTTAACCAAGAGGTACATGGGTACTTTAATTTTCTATTTGTTCACATTATGGTAAAAGATAGTTATTTGAAACTCATCTCTTTTTTTTTTTTTAATTTAAATATCACTTTTAAAATTTTTGTGTGTGGAATAAAGGATGTGTAGAAGAGGTGTATGTGCATGAGAATATTTTTTCCCCCATTTCTATACCTACACATACATTCCCTCTCCACACACTACAAAAGATTAATTTTAACATTTTTTGATGTAGATATTTTGACATTCGACAAGAACGTTTTGGCGAAATGTCACATAAACTCAACCAACCTCTCACAGTGTAGATTACATATATTTAAAAATTAAATAGGGATTAATTCTAGTGCAAACATGACATCGTTGGAGTGTTTAATAGCATTTGCTTTGAAGCATTGTGTAATTTTCACTAATTCTAAATAAATCAAGAGGGTGCAATGGGCTCTATAGCTAGCATCTATTCTAGCAAATTGAAACAATGTGCAGAAGAGGGATATTATTTGTTAAAGAACCTTTAATCCCCCACATTCGCACCTCCACGCAAGACCTCCCTTTGCACACTTCTTTTGCATGTTGTAAAACATCAACTTTCATGGTATTTGACACACATATTTTCATGTTCCACGACAATGTTTTAGAAAAAATTCAGATAAGCTTAATAAACTTCCCTCATTGCATATTAGCATATCTTAAAACATTAATTAAGGATTAATCCTACGAGAAACTATATTCATAATTTTGAAACTAATTTTAAATTGGCATTTTAAAAAGTGTCATAACTTGGCTCTATAGGATGGAAAATATTTTTAATTTTAGTGTGTGTAATAAAGGATTTGTAGAAGACGCATATGTGCAGGACAACCTTTATCACTCTATGTTGGCACCTCCACAAACATTCCCCCTTTGTACACTTATTATGTACATTGTAAAATGGTCAATTCTCACATTATTTGACACACATATTTTAATGTTCCACAATAATTTTTTTGTGAAATGTCACATAAACATAGCCAACCTGTCATGGCACATATCACCACATATTGAAAAACTAATTAAGGCTTAATCGTACGATTAAAAAAAGCTATCCTATAGGAAAATATAAGTTCTTTCAAAATTTGTTTAGTAAATTGACATGTAGCAAAGTGATTAACATCATTTACTCTTAGAAAATTCAAACGATGTGTGGGAGAGGTCTATGTGGTCAAGAAATTTTATCGCCCCATTTTTTCACCTCCACACTCTCTCTCCTGCTTATTCAAACCATCAAATTTTCATATGTTATATATATATATATATATATATATATATATATATATATATATATATATATATATATATATATATATATTATATATATATATATATATATATTCTCGTTCTGTTACAATGTTTTGGAAAAATGTCACGTAAAGTCAATCAACTTCCATTGAGGCCTAATGCATATTAAAATATTAATTTAGGATTAATGTTAAGATTAACCAAATCTCTGCTATTTATAAATGTAAGTCCTTTTGGCATTCATTTAACGAATCGAGGCATAGTCATGACATTGTTCGATTGCATAATAACATGTACTCATATAACTTGCTTCGTTACTAGCTAATGTTTTACTTTAACTAGATTTTTATCCAATTTTTACATGTTTATTTTGATGTTTATTTTTCACACATTCCCACATCTACACTTTTGTAGGCATTTCTTTCTCTGTATACTTTTTCGATACATTTATATTTTGCACAGTGCTTCTTTCCCATACACTCTACTCTAGAATATTTCTTTCTGGCATTTTTCTTTTTTCGCATGTTGTAATACTCAATGTTACCCATTGTTTCTATGTTACCTATTTTCATTACAATGTTTTCATGGCATAATATTAATCATTGTTTAATGGTTTTTTAAAATATAGAATTTGGGTTTGGAACTCCATGCTTTCCATCCATACATTATGTTTCTTTTTACATATTTTAAATTGCATGGAGTTTATGAAAAACATTTGTGGCTAGGTTTCCAAATCCTATAATTGGTAAACCAAATTTAGTAATCACTTTATCTTAATATCCATTATTTTTTGCCAACATATAGAATTTCATGATTTTTTGTGAATCTCAGGTTTTCATTTATGCAAAAATATTACATTTTCAAGAACATCTTAACAAAATCTTACTTGCCTCACTCTTACAAGATTTATTGGTCAATATATTATTAGTAAAAAAACATTACAAATTCTGAAAAATTACTTCACTGCCCAAAAACGAAAAGGAACATTAAACCAAAAAAAATCTAGGATCAATACACAACCAAGAGAAATTAAATATTAGGGGCGGTTACCAAACATGATTCTCTAGTCCTAAACCGGTGACAACGAAGGCTGAAGCAGACAATGTACTTGTTTCTCCATGTGACCCAATTCACCTTCAAAGTGGTGTAGTTTTTCTTGTAGACACAGTAACCCCTTTGCAAAATCACTAATTGGTCTTGCATTTGCCATTGGTTTCGTTGGATGTCATTCATGAATGAGATGATTGTATTTTGGTCATCATGTCTTCCTATTTTGAGCTATTCCAAAATCATCTTGAGATATCTAGGCTAATTGCCAAAATTTTGTTGAGCAGAAGCAGGGTCGTTAAAATAAATTCTATTGATACAGTTGGGATCTACAACATCTCCTTGACCAATTCTTTCGAAGTGATGTTGGCTTGACTCCTCTCGTTCACAAACCCCACACATTACTTTGCCTAATTGACATGGCATCTTATATTTCACCAGAAAAAAAGACTCGAATACAAGTACATTATGGATGCTTTAAACTAACAAAACATTTTACGTTAAATAAAACACCAACCTAGCTGAGAACAACAACAACCCACCTAGTCTTACAGTGCCATGAACCAAGATGTAGTCCCAAAATAAACTATCTAAATTAATAGTCATAGACGGCAAGAGAAAAGACATAGAACCCAAGGATAAAACCAGTCTCTTGGAATTGCCTACTTATTCTGGACCTTCAAAACCAAAACAATAGTAGAATACACAAATACTTATACCACTCAGCAATAAATGAGAATAGTCAAATGACCCAATTTAAAAAATGAAATACAACAAAAGTGATCAAATGAAACCAGAACATAGAATCATTCCATCTTACCTACTTATCAAATAAGGAATCTGGAAGAGAGCTCCTACACAGTTCTTGGCATTCCCTCTGACAAACAATAGAATACAATTTTATTAAACTTACTGAATAAGTAGTGTTTAATTACTAGACATAACATATATCTATATACCTATTTTTAATTTTTTGGCTATACCCTATGTCAGTGTAGTTTCCCATTTATTTAGCGAGTGTCATGTTCCAAGTGAAAAAACTTATTTTTGCCTTCATTTCGTAAACCAAAAATTATTTCCCTAATTTAATTTATGTATTTCTTAAAGGTTGCAAAACAATTTTAAAATAGGAAAAAAAGGAATTACATGGTTAGTATCTCTAGAGACTCTCATAGTGTCTATGATTATTATCAAGATTAATTTGCAAATTTCATCAATCTAATGGGAGAAGCTTGATTGTAAAGATCTGTGATTCTCGTACGTTGTGGGGGAGCACAATTGTGGTTACGCTAGCTTCCAAAAACTCTTCTCTCTAACGCAAATTATACCATTAATTGTTGATAGCTCAATTAGGATCCACACTATTTATTTTTGAAGTAAATGGCTAAGTACTAATGTCAGCAAATTGAACTGTAATAAGAATCGAACTGTAATAAGAATCGAGGATGTGTTTCGAAAAAATAATATGTGGAAGATGATGCATATCGAGAAATTGAAAACTTCTCTAATATTATAACTTATTTTTTCATTTTAGACTTATACATATTCAATTATGTAGAGTAAAGGATGTGTAAAATAAGGGGTATGTGTGAGAAAAATGGTGTATGAGAAGATAGCATACGAGAACATAACATGAATATCTAAGCATGTTTTCTTGATATATGTTTTATCTACTAATCTTCTATAAATAGTAAATGGGCATATGAAATTTATGGACTTTATAATGTTAGCTAAATGAGATGAAAAGTTAAACTTAATGTGTAAATTTTTTATGCTCACACATATTCTCCCTCCCGTCACTTCTTCCATACACGCCCATTGAGTAAGAATAATTTATTGTTATTTATAGTTGCATTCCTTTCAATAGTTATCGAAACAATTGCAACAAGAAAAGAACAACTAATTCATGATTATTTTGTTTTTATAATCATTGCAGATTTCAATATTGACATAAATTCACATAGCAAAAATGGTATTTGAATGGAAGCTTCTGTGAGTAGAAACATTTAGAAAGTTGTCTTCCAATCCATCACATAATTAAATAATAATAGTTATCAACAACTAGATCACATGCAATAAAAAAAGTGCACAAGTCATGAAATTTGGACAAATTACAATTGATGCTTTATTACATTCAATGTGATTTTATCTAGGTAGCCGGTGTAGCAGATAAAAATATACCCAAATGGCTTATAAGGTATTGTTCCTCAAGTGATCATCATGATTCCATTGCTTTGGAAATCTATGTTCATATGTACATAACCTAATTAGACATAGATAAATCATGGAGTTGTTTTCACCCCATTCTCTAATTTCTTACCTTTTATGGATGCTATATTTGAGTATTGAATAAATTAAAATCACAATCAATTACCTCTTTTTGTATTAAATTATAGAGGTGTCTTAGCTTCATCGTCATCTTTGCTCACAACAAGACAATAACTCAGCAGATAAGACAAAGAGTACCAGATATGCTCTTGCCATAAAGAGTAAATCTATAAGCAATGATTTTCTCAAAGATATAAATTGAAAATGATGCTTCATTCCTTTATAGGTATTGAACTTTGGCCTTTGATCTCATAAATATTATGGGTTTACTCAATAATGTATGTGGTGCCATGTTGCTTTTTGAAACCTTGAAACAAGAATACTTAAGCTTCATCTTCCATTTCAATTTTGGATTTTAAATTAGGGTCCATATTTTGTTGGCATGTCTTCCTTCATTCATTCTGATTAGAAAACCTTTAGATGAGAGGAACTTATTACAATTTCTTCTTAATGTGTACAGCATAACAATGCAACAAATGTGTAGTAGGAAAAAACAAGAACCACTAGAAAAATTCAATAGGCTTTCATTCACTTAATCTCTAAATATATGATGATTTCACCATTACTTTAGTACAAAAACTTATGATTTCGATAGAACTCGACATTAAGATATGAAAATATATCAGTTAATCATAGGATTAAGCCTTAATTAAGATTTTATTATCCATTAATATGTGTTGTGGGAATTTGACATGCGCAAAGGGGTAACATATGCGAAGGTGTAGAAATGAGGGAACAAAGGTTCTCCTGCACATATCGCTATTCCATACATCCTTCCAATCTGCTAGCATATATACTAGCTTCGAAACCATGTACAACTTCTTGAATTGTTTACGACCAATAATATTATTAATCACTCGAACAATGTCCTCATTATGCATCAATTTGACAAATAAATGCGGAAAAAACTATTTTATAATATCGATGGGTACGACCTTCTTGATTTGTTTACAAGAAGTAATCATTACACAATGTGGTAGAGTAAATTTTATTAAGCACTTGAGTGATGTCTTAATTTCACATCGATTCACCAAAAAAATGCTTATGTTTACCAAGGGAACTTAATATGCTATTAAGAATTTTAGATATGTCTTGATTACAAGTAGATTTGCTAAATAAATATCAATAGACTTACATTTACTGGCAACAAAGTTTCTATTAATTGTAAAATTAAATATTGATTAATTTTTTTTGTATATCCACTAATTCGTGTAATTGGTGGTTGATTTAATCATTGTAACATTTCACCAAAACATTGCTGCCAAATGAGGCAATATGAAGAACAAATGTGTGGATGGGTTTTGCATATCATTTTAATATGCTATGACAGACACCAGTTACGAAGCCCTGTGCATCTTCTTGACTTGTGTACAAGAAGTAAATGGTATTAAGCCATCAAACAATGTGCTGATTACATATCATTTTACTGAATAAATGTCAAAAAGAGTTTTATAATATCGATGGATACACTCTTCTTGATATGTTTACAACTAATAATCATTACATAACACATGAAAATAAATGTTATTAGGTTTTTAATTCATTGAATAGATTCTAATACTGCAAGAAAGCCTTAGTTAATTTTTTAATATTGAATGCAGAGTTATGGAAAGAAAAATGTTTACTTTTCTTGGTAATCCTTTATTTTAGTGGTATATAGTGAGTTTGTTTAGCTATTGAAATGTAGAAATGATATGGATAACATGCTTTCATTTAGCCCCTATAACAATGACATGTGTTAATCAGATAAACACCCACACTAATTCTTCAGTTAAATGACATAAAGTGCGTTGTCTCATGGATTTTATTAAGTCATGCTCTTTTCCAACTCTAAATGATACAATATGAATTCTCACTGAAAATGAATAACTAAGTCTCACGTGGCTAGTGTGCTATAGTGCCATATATCACTTATTTTGGTAACATAAGAATCTTGCCACGTTTGCTTGACTTGAATGATATGCCATTACTTTGCATGCTACAAGACATCATTTTTCGCATCATTTGACATACATTTCTTGAGTTATTTTAGCATTTATTAATAAAATCAACTTGTAATCAGTTGATCATTTCAATGCTTAGTAGCATTTACTTCAAAGCATTGTGTAATGATTATTTGTTCTAAACAAATCAAGAAACCCACCCTTATACTTTAATCATCCACCCTTATTTTCCACTTGATATACACGTAACCCAAAATTTAATAAGCCAAAAACACTAATTAATTTATTAATATGTAGTGTGTGAAAATGTATGCAGAGGTACAAAATGTTGTTAAACAAAGTTTATGTTGCTTGATACGCATGCCCTTTCTCCCGTAAAATACTTCTTCTTCACATGCATTAATAGACTTAGATTTATCATTAGAGGGGTTGAACAACATTGAAAGGATGTGTGGAAATGGAGTGAAACCGATAGACCCACTATTTCGCCACTTCCACATCTTTGTATACACATCGTTCCAATATGCTATAACACATATTGATAGCAGACCCTTGTGCATATTCATGATGTGTCTACAAGAAATAAATGTTATTAAGCAATCAAAAAATGTGTTGATTCGAATAAATTTCGAACTTGATATGTTTACAACTAGTAATCATTATACAAAGTCTCAAAATAAATGTTTTTAAGTGTTTAATATATGTTAATAGTATGACTAAGCCATAATTAATCTTTTAATACTAGGTGTTAAGTTTTCTGCACCACATTTAGTATTTGTCACTGTAGGTTTCCACACTAGTGAGTGAATAAAAAATCTAATGGAAACACATAATGTACAACAACTTTTATTATTTTTATTATCAAAACTTTGTAGTTATATGTTTAAATATTTTAATGTTCAAAATATGTTGTATGTTTCAATTTTTTATTTTTAATTGAGTTAGTTTCATTGTGCGGAGTGCGGAGGTACACAAGAAGCTTTCATTGTTCTTCCTCGGCACTTTGTATAATGAAAGCTTCTTTTACACTTTGCACAATGAAATATTCCTTCACACCTCCACACTCCACACAATGAAAGCTTCCTCCATACCTAAGAGTGAAATTGATATATTAATTTTGTGCGAATTAAATTTTTGGTATGCAGTTGCTTTATAGATAATATTGCTAAGTTTTTTCCTTGCCTCATTTAATCCATCTACTTAATTCTTTATATCTCCAGTGATTCAATAAAATTGTTATAATAATTGAAAAGTGTGCATATACTAGGGTTTAGCTTTCACGTCATTAGACATACATTTCTTGAGTCTTTTCAGTGTTTATTGAACAAATCGACTCGTAATCAGTTGATCATTTCAATGCTTAGTAGAATTTACTTTAAAGCATTTTGTAATGATTATTGGTTGTAAACAAATCAAGAAACCCACCATTATACGTTAATCACCCACCCTGGTTTCGCACCCAATATACACATAATCAAATTTTTTTATGCCCCAAACTTTAATAATCTAAAACTGCTAATTAATTTATTAATATGTAGTGTGTAGGAATGTATGCCAAGATACAAAATATTGTCGAACAAAGTTTATTTTCCTTGCTTTGGATACCCATTCTCCTGCACAACACTTCTTCCTCACACACATTATTGAATTAGAATTGTCATAATTAGTAGGGCCAAAAAACATTGAAAGGATATGTGAAAGAGGAGTGCGCCTGACAAACCCACTATTTTTCCACTTCTGCACCTCTGTCTACACATCATTTCAATCTTCTACAACAGATACTAACTGGACAGCCCTATGCATCTTCTTGATTTTTCTACAAGCAACAAATGTTATTAAGTACTCAAACAATGTGTTGATTCAAATAAATGTCGAACTTCATATGTTTACAACTAGTAATGGTTATACAATGCCTCAAATAATTGTTATTAAGCGTTGAATAGATGTTAATAGTATGAATATGCCATAATTAAATTTTTAATACTAGGTGTCTAATCCTCTGTACCGTAGTTAGTATCTATCACTACAAGTTCCTGCACTAGTCAATAAAATATTCAATGAAAACACATAATGTATGACAACTCTTATTATTCTGATTATCGAAACTTTTTTTTTATATGTTTTAATTCTTTAAAGATTGAAAGATGTTATATGTATAAATATTTTATTTTTAAATGAGTTAATTTCATTTTGTGGAGTGCAAAGATAGGGATGAAGTTTGCATTGTTGTTCCTTCACACTTTTCACACTGAAAGATTCCCCCACACGTCCACATTCCATACAATGAAATCTTCCTCTACACCCCCACATTCCACACAATGAAAGCTTCCTCTACACCTCAAGGTTAAATTAATATATTGATTTTGTGTGACTTAAATTTCTGGGTATGCACATAATTAATATATAATATTGTTGAGTGTTTTCCTCACCTCCAGTTAATCCCACTGCTTACTTCTCCATATCTTCAACTATTGGCGATAACTATTATAACAATTGCAAAGTGTCTATATCTTAGGGTTTATCTTTCATTGTGCAGAATGCATAGGTGAGGAGGAAGATTTCACTGTGAGCAATGTGGAGGCGTCACTTATGGAAACGATAAAACGTGAACCCCACATAAAGAGACAAGAACTATGATACTATGCAACTATCACACATGTTATCTTGATCATGAATATAGAATGAGTCACTCTACTTCCAATAACTAATATGGCGAAGAAGATTTCCTCAATAATTTTATTAGTCCTCAATCTAAATGAAGTATAAAGAAGAAATGTGTAGGTGTGGTCCTTTTCTCCATAGCTTCACAAATTTATTAATTTAAAATAAATAAATAAATAATAAAAATGAGTTAAGTTCATTTAAAAATACTAGTTTTTTATTAAATCAAACTTACCACTAACATTAAACTTTCTAATGCAATCTAATTCTCCCATGCTTTCTAAAAAGAGGTACCTATTCAATCCTTTATTGTGGATAAACCTAGTTTAAATCTCACTCCAAATCTTGGATATTGCATAGATTAAGAAAGATAACGGTGATTTCTAAAATCAAGGGATAATATACCTTTGATTTCTAGAATTATTTATAAAATTCATCGTTTGATGCACTTGAATGCAAAAGGTATAACATAAGTTGGTAGGAAATAATTTTAGTAGGTAGAAAAGTTGGTCTCTTTATGAAGCTAACCTATTTTTATATTAATTAATTAAATAATATCATATCAAAATAGTAAAATTTAAGAAATAGTTTATTTTTTTAAAGAAATGGAAGGAGGTTATTTTTATGATCCCTAACATGTTTTAAAATTTTAAAACATAAATTTCAAAATAAAAACAAATACATAGTTTTTAGTTGTAAGCATCTCTAAGAAATTTAATGACCTTTCCAAAATACACCTATTCAACATCAATCTAATATTACTATGAACTAACAAACAAATATATTATCACAATAATTAATAAAAGTGAATTAACTTCATTTAATTTTTTTTTTTTTATTAAAACAAACTTACCACTAACCTTAAATTTGCTAATGCAATCTCATCTGATTCTCCATGGTTTTCTATAAAAGAAAATACCTATTCTATCCTTTATTGTGGATAAAGCTAGTTCAAATCTCATTCCAAATCTTGGATATTTCATGAATTAAGCAAGAAAATGATTATTTCTAAAATCAAAGGATAATATGCTAGCTTTGATTTCTATAATTACCTATAAAATTTAGTGTACTCTTAGTATGTAGAAAATTTAGTTCTTATGTGATCTCAATTTTAATCCATTTATATAATTATTAATAAATGTTTTAAATTTAATAAAATGAGTCTTATCATTTTTAAATAATAAAAAAAGTTAATTATTATAACCTAAACAATTTTTTTTTGATAATTTAAACACAAAATTCTTAAAATACAATAATATATACTATTTATAAAATAATATCATATATAACTAACACCCTTTTAAATAAAACAAAATCTTCCAAAAGACCCTATTCATCACAATCCAATAGTATTTTGAACTAGACAAACAAATATATTACAATATTTAAATTACATTATACTTACAAACAATTAATAAAATGATCAAATAAAATTTATATTAAATTATAATTATTAACACACTCGACAATTATAAGGTATAATAAAATATTAATGCATAAATTTAATATTAATTAAAAAATAAAAATAAACAAATATGCACTAAAATAAATTGGAAATCAGTAACTATATTTCTTCTTTATTATAATTTAGCAAAATTTAATTTAAAAACCACTGCTTTTCAAAAAAAACGTATGTTTATTTTTTAAATTTGTTTTTGTAAAATTTGGTGGGATTATATTTGTATCGTGTCTTAATATATCACTATGATTGAGATGAGGAATTAAACGATAGCTTCACATCAAAAAATACTTTAATAAAACACCCGATCATAATGTTTAGGGACAAAACTTTTTTATTAAATTAAAAATAGATTAATAAAAACTTTAAAATTGAAAAGAATAAAAGTTGAGTGAATGCAGATTGGCTTCGTATTTAAATGTAAAGTTATGTGTGGTTGGGACACGGTCGTTTATCCTGAGTGGTTGAGACTGTCGGCTATTCACTTCCCCACCCAGGTTCGACCCTAGCTGCATGTTGAGCTGCTCCACAGCATATTGTACCTTCCGCACGCTTCTATAAATATGTTATATGTACTAAAAATTGTGATATATCTGGTTAATAAAGCTTCTTCGAGAAAAACTAACCCCCTCATTTTCTAAAAAAAAGTTATGTGTGCATGGAGTTACCGTGAACACAGTCTGCCCTAATCATAGACATAGAAGTCAAATTTGCCACTAATACCTCTACCACAAGGTATAACAATTCATATAATGCTGCTCTTCTGGAATACAATTTCTACTATTAAAAATAAACACCTATTCTCGACAAATATATATTTATATAGACATAAGTCCAAGTTGCCACTAATAAATAAATAATATATATATATATATATATTTTATATATAATTATTGAAAAAATATTAAAATGAACATTTCCGTGACAACATATCCGAAACTGTGAATCTTCGAATAATTGAGTAAAGCAGAATGCCATCCCCGTTAACTAATATTTAATAGAACCCTATCTTTCTATTGTAACACCATACATAAAAGGAATATGATATAATGTTTGATTATAAATAAGCATTTTTAAAATATTTTCCCCACAACTCAATATAACGACAAACAAACAACTCCAGCAAAGTATGTTGCAGTGGTTAACAACAAAAGAGAACAATTCTAACACAGTATATTGCAGTGCTTTAGAAAAGGATGGTTACTGAAACCAATCTCCATATTCAGGAATCTCAAGTTCGTTTGAAACATGGTTATCAAAATTAATTTGTAGAAATATCGAGAAAGCTTTTTATTCCTTTTTATCGAAACCCTTCGTTTTATTAAATGGTATAAATGATGGACAAAAAAAAGGAGATGGTGGATCATTTACGCTTTCGAATGTTCAAAATTTTATGTATTATGATATTATATAAACTATAAGGCATATAACATATAAGGTGTATAAGATTTTAATGTATATATAGTTCTTAGAGAAATAAAAAGTTCAATTACATAATGATTTTTTTTCAAATAATATAATATATTTATGTATCCAATTATATATATAAATATTTATTTATGTATAATTCTACATATGTTTTTGTTGGGTTATATGGTATGTAATAAAAAATACAGCTAGAGTACATAACTGACTACCTCCATTTATGAAAGTCACAAAGGCACTACCTATGTTTGTAAGTTTGTTAAATTTGTTTCACTGTGTTAAAAGAGTAATTTATCATCTATTGATAAAGCTACTTATCCACCAAAGGGGCCACTTGTCTAGAATCCACGTGGTGTCAGTCTGACCAACTCGTGGTCTTTGTAGAGAACACTGGTATACGCAAGTGATATTGCACACTTGAAGTCCAACCATTTCTTGAATCTTAATACTTTGTTAGGACAAATAGCAACAGAACTATGATCTTTTATGGATTTTAATTTATGGTTGTAATGTTTCAAAGTACACTTTTGGTACATGAACAACATTTTTGATGAAACCAACCTGGATTGTGGTTATGTTTTTGCTTGGATGTTGGTTTATCAACAATACTTGCCTATTTATAATGTGATCTAGCAATGCTTGTAATGTGTGCCTCTATATTGTCCATTTATGATGAAGATGAGATGCTTGATTCTGGTTATTATACTGGAAGGCACTTACATACCAAGTATGTCACGACACCAATGTCATTGTTTCCTTTATAAAAGATGTAGGAAACTAGTGTCTAATGGAAGTACCACAGAGAAACCCTCAGGTCTGCTGCAAGAATCAAATATATAAGGGAGCAGAACCACCAATAAAGTCACAGTGTATGTGTAAGCAGGGCATCGAATATTCGACAACTTCTTGTTAGATTACTTGTCAGATATTCGACGACCGAAATGATGAATGGAAACTTTGGTACCTTAACAATCCCGTTAGATAGAACTCTCATCTGTCGCATATCTATTGCTTAACTATCAGCTTTAAAGCAATGGAGTGACAACACTTCTATCGCACAATTTACTTATCCTGTAGATTCCTCAACGCCTCAACATTAGTTTGTTCTGTTGGACAAAACTACCTATGTCTCGAATATCCAATACTTTACCATCGGCCTGAAAGCGTCAAAGCGACAAAACTTATGTCGCAAAATTTACTTATGTTGTCAATTACCCAACACATCAATGTCGGTTTGTTTTGTTGGATATCTGACGATTTGTAGTGTCGTAAAACTAATTTTGGCCTTTTTGGCCTTTTTATGTGTCAGATAATCAACATCTGTATTGTCACATATCAAACTCTTTACTATTCGACAAAATTCTAATGACGATTTGATAAGCAGCATGTGTCGAATAGGCGACGCTAATAAGTTGCATATCCAAGTAATAGCCATCGTATTTTGGCCCCATTTTTACTAATGTAAGTTGTTGGTTAGTCTTTGTGGTATCTAGTTGTGCTTTCTCAGCGAAGGCCATGCACTATTCCAACTAATATGATGAAGCCTTTATAAATTGAAGTAATTGGATATTTAACCATTGTTCAATATCTCTAATAGTAATACTATCACTTGATGGAAATCTTGACGTCAAAGGCTAACCACTAGCAACATATTTATTTGATTGCGCTTGTGTTGAGATATTTAAACCCTCTCCTTGCTCTTGGTGAATTTTATGTCATACATGGTCATATACTTGATAAGGAAGCAACAAAAATATGTCAAGTGTTTGAGCACACATCTGTAAGACTTGCTTTCACTTGTCTAGTTGAAGAATATATTCAAAGAATGTACCATCAAAAGGAACACTAGTCTCTACAAAAGACTTGGTTGTAACTTGTGGAAGATCTAGAGTCTGCTCATGCATAGAGGGAGTGGATGACACATCTAAATTGGTACCAAAGAGATCAATTTCCTGGGGAGAAGGTTGCAAAGAATGTATTGTATGGGGTGGACTTGCAACAAGAAGAGTGGATGGTGTAAACTCTTCTATGATTTGGATCATATGAAAGGGTCCAACAGGTTCATCATCTTCAATTTGAACAAATTTTGGTGGATTCAAAACAAGAGGTGTTGGTTGAGTTATAGGGGTAGGAGCAATATACACACTTGGAACTGAGGATGGTGTCACTAAGGATGTTGGAAAATAAAAAAAGGTAGTAAATATTTTCTTGACCTTGATAATTAATTGTGATGTTCCTTATTATTACAATTCTTTATATCTTCTTTCTTTAGTTCATCAAGAAATTAACAAAAGAAACAGCACATAAATTGATGAACACAAGATGTAGGCACATGCCAGGGAAAAAAGCCCCCTTAAGGGAAAAACCCAGTCAAAGTAATTAAACCTTTCAATAGTATTCTTTAAGTCTCTTCACCCTAAACAAAGACCAGACCTTCCCTCCACACCAAATCAGACTCCAAATGCTTTACCTCTTCCCAATAACTTCGACTTTGTAGCAATTTGCAGCAGCCAACAACTTTTGACAGCAGTCCAACTTGGAAGACTTCGATCTCCCAATCCAGAGCATGAAACAAAGAGAGACCAACACCAAAATTTTGATTTTCCTTGACTCTTTAGACTCACCTAAACTCGCATTCACTTTGGCTTCCAAGCAACAGACTTTCCCAGGTACCCACTTCACACTTCTGCCCAGTAGAGAGAATTCAAACTTGATGAGAAGTGATGCTCCAAATGAATTTGATGCCATTTCTTTTATAAGCTTCTTGTGGGGTCGAATAGGGTCTAAGACCGACTTGGTGTGGCGGTTCCATAATTCATATTTGATCCAATACTAAACCTTTTTACATGATTCAAAAGCCCAAGAGGGGTCTCTTTAAATGTACAATAATTCTATAGACTCAAAATAAATCGTAGAAGTCCTCAATGGGGACTTTGAACTAAAACATGGTCACCCAAGCATGAAACCTATGCTTTAATAAGTTATAATAATAATAATAATAATTCTTGTTTTATTCTTTTGACAAGTACATTACAAAATGACTCAAGTACATTATTGAAGACTGAACATAGTTACATTTTCCAACATTCCCTCTTAACTAGGGAGGTATTCATAATGTACATATACAATGGAAGATCTCAAACTATATGAACCATGAATAGTTTTAGGCATCGTAATGTGATGGAGTAGATTCCTAACTAGGTCAATATATCCAAAGAGTCACTCAATGGTTTAGGCACTACAATGCCAAGCACTAGAGTCTTAAGCAAGGAAATCTATCCAAGTGGGATTAGATGGACTCAATATTTCATCCCCTCTACATACCATCAGCCTTACTTGTTGACCATCAACCCAAAAACCCAGGTGTGTATTCAAAACCGAGCTCTTTGATCAACACCACCTTTCCAACTTCTAGACATCAACAATATGTGCCAGCCAGATGTCCTCTGAGGCAATGCTTCACTCACAAAGCCTCAAAACCCCTTGATCCAATAGATCAAGAATAACCAATCTCTCCCAATCAAACTTATTGGTAACGAACATTCTTTCCTTCAAGAGATTCACCTGTACAAGCACAACCCCAATCAATAATATACTTTAACATGTACATAATAAAATACAAGCCTTCGGGATCTTACAGACAACTTGATGTTGCTTCTCAACTTTCCATAGTAGGATTATCAACCGAATCTTTTGACAAAGGATTCCTCAATCATATGATTTACTTCCTACTTCACATGCAACAACATATCCTCTGAAATTCATTCTTTAATTTAACACCAAGATAAGCCTTCCCTCTCAACCAAGAAGCACCTCTTTATTCAGTCTCCCTCTTGTTCTTAGGGAGATTTCTTCTATTCATGCTTCCTCTGGGAGATCAACTTCTTATTTTTCCACATCGAAGAATAATTCATGGCTTCCAACCATTTCATCAAAGTTATCATCATCCCCATCATGCTTATCAGAACAATGAGCATCTTCACCATGTTCAAGATTGTGTACCTGCACAACTTAAATAGAAAGTACAACCAAATCTATAGAAGCATGATGTTAGCCATATTAGAATCACGAAAGAATTTCATCTTTATACAAATTAGATTTCTAGACTTTTAAAAAAGAGGCATATACTCTTCAACATCTTACTAGGGAATTTACACACCCTAGACTCCTTCATAAGATCATTCATTCCATATAGGGTTTCAATGTGTCTTCCAAAGGTATGACATATCTCCCTACAACACATAGCAAACCATAGAAAAAATTCAAATAAAATATAGATATACAAAGCATCTAACAGCCTTTCAAAGTACATATGTTAGACTTCAAACTAGGTATTCATACAAATCCTAGATTTCATACAAACAAATAAATCATATTCAATCACAGCTTAGTCATTAACTTGACCATATTTCACTAAGGTTAGTTTCAAACCCCTAGATTTTAAATCAACCATTAATCAATCACTAGCATGACTAGCTACCACTAGGGTTAGATTGCAAATGCTATATTTATGAGCAATCATCAAACTCAACCAAAAAAATCAAATTTCAACAAATCTCTCGCACACCTCAAGTTATCATATATTTACCATATATTAGAGATTTCTATTTCAACTAAGGTTCAACTTGAAAAACCTATAATTCCATTTAAATTCAACAAACTTATACAAATCTCAAATCATCATATTCCAAAGATTTTATTTTGACTAAGGTTTAATTCCAAAAACTTAGAATTCCATTTTCACAATCTCAACATACATATTTCACACTAGACATTGTCACTACTGGGATTTAACTGCTAAACCCTAGATTTTCAAATATCATCATCCTAGACTCTCATATAAGGACTTCCATTAAATAATATGACCATCAATGACTTGGTCAACACGTATCTAGGAATTCATAACCATACATAAGCATATCATATGTCCAACAACATTAATACATCTTGACATAGCCCAACCTAGGATTTCAACCAAAAGGACATAACTATATATGCCTAGATTTCATCATTATGAAAATATATTTCATATCATGTGTTAGTCAAGCCCAACTTCAAAACAATATCAAATAAGAGTTAGATACACAATCATTTTAATTACACTAGGTTTTGATCAGACAAACACACACATACCAAGGAAAACATTTTAAGGTAATGTAAGGGTCTTTCTCACACATTCCACCAAACCCAAATGAGCTAGGGTTCCAATGTCGAATCACACATTCCACCAAACCCTAATGAGCTAGGGTTCCAATGTAGAAACATAGCAAACCCAACATTACCGAAACTTCAAAGGTTCGGGATTTTAGACCTCATTATTCAACCCTAACAAGTTAGGTTTCCTGATTATACCAAAATCCCAAACATGACATCATCAATAAAAACTTCAGCTAACATTTAATAATATCCCTAAGCAACTTAGGATTTCAGACATTCACATTAGCATACCCTTTGGTTAAGGTTTTTTGGAACCTGTCTAGGGTTCTACATAGTCAATCAAGAATGTGAGTGGGGTGGGTAGATTTATCAAGAGATGAATCACCCAAATAAGAATCATTAAGATTCAATACAACTAGTCATAAAAGAGTTAGTAATATATCATCAAATGAATAATTCGTTCAATCAATGTATTCAAAGAATACCTTTGTTTCTTGAATAACCTTGTCTTGAGAGATACTCCTTATTGTAGATATTTTCCTAATCAAGACAACAAAGTGAGAAAAGTGATTAGTATTTAATATAATCAAAACTAAATGAGTACATGAATTCAAAACTGAAAATACATGAGATACTTATCTTTGAGAATTGTTGGGAGCTCCCTCCAAAGCTTGAGGGAAACCTACAAACCTAAAGCAATACAAAAATGTCTTTTCCAAAGATATGTTAAAAACCTATAAATTATTCATGGCTATTAAAAAATAATACAAGATTTACCGGTTGCTTTATTTTACATAAAATCTGGTCAAACTTTTCAGAATAATTCAATTTTTGACAGCTAGTTTAAGCTTTAACTATCCTCATACGATTTGAATGTGAGTGGACTAAACCCACATAAATTATTAATCCACGCATCATTAATTTTAAATATTTTTGGTCAATCTATATGCTATAGTCAATCCAGACGCTATGTTGATAAAGACTCAGGACTACAATCCTGATCAATAAAACAGACTTGTATAATTGAGTGTCTAATATGTATTGACTAATTGAGTTTAAAATTTGGAATGAGTGTCTAATATGTATGGACTAATTGAGTTTAAAATTTGGAAGGTAATATGTATTGACTAATTGAGTTTAAAATTTGGGAGGTAAATATCTGTTTGGGATAGTTTAATTTATCAGAAGTTACATACGATGAAAATAGTGATGAGAAGCTAAATAGGATGAACATATAATTCTGCTAAAGTTAAAAAATTTAATTGGCATTTTTTTTTTCCTATATTCAAGTTTCTATGATCCATAATAAATAATAAATTAAGCTTATATGTTAGCTTGGGATAATTTAGTTTAGCAAAAGTTAAATATAATAAAAATAGTGATGAGAAGTTAGACATGATGAACATATAGTTCTACCAAGATTTGATCCATAATAAATGATAAATTAAGCAAAGACTTCCGATAAATAATTTAAGTGGTAAATCTTGTATTATTTTTTAATAGCCACGTGGCTCAGATAACATCAGCACAATGTGGGCGCTTATGGTTAAAATTTTGGGTCGGTTCCAGATTTGAACACACGACCTGTCTTGTAACACTTCAACGCCTTACCAACACACCACAAGGATCACATTTGTTATATGTGTGGCGGCAATGCTTTATAAAGTTTGAATTTGTTTGGGCGGAAACCAAAGTTGGCCAGCCCCTAAGGGCCAGCCCCCGCATACATGACCACAGCACAAAACTGTGGGCCAAACCCCTAACCACCGGCACAAAATCCGAGGTAAACTGCCAACCGTTCATATGTATTTATTATAACTGCAGTCAAGTTGGCGGAAACTTTGGTGGAGCACCAAAATTGGGCAGACCCTCCATATTTGGCGGGCCTAACTGGCTCCACCTAAAGTTAACTGGAGCTTTTCTAGGGGCAGACTGGAGAAACTTTAATGAGCCATAACTTTGGCTAGGAAAGTCCATTTTGGACGAATTGTTTTTTGATTTTGGGTCTCTTCAACCTTCTAAAGCCATTGTAACAGGTTTCACAGCCATTTGAGGTCATTTGCAGGTGTTTTAGCTTCATGGAAGTTCTAGGAGACACGAGGACCAAATCAGTTTGGGAGCTGCATTGGGAATTGTGCAACCAGTGAATGTGGAACGGAGGTCATTCCTGAAGGTTTTCAGCATTCTGAATCCATTTCTACAGATCGTTTTTCCTTTTGAGGCATTCTTCTCACTGTTTAGCTTCAGGGAAGCTTTCAGGGCCACTAGGGCCATTTCAGTGCTTGAGCTGTTTGGGGGCTGTGTTCATCCATTTTTTGTGATTCAAAAGTCTATGTCTACTATTTTCGACCTTCTGAGTCTAATGGCAGAGGTTTTAGAACCAATTGAGGTAATATTCACCTCGAAATTCTCCATGCAAGTTTAAAGGGCCACTAAAGCCAATTAGGGAAAGTACTGTATCAGGTACAATTTCACTGTTTAGTGCTTGGGAAAGACCATGTTTAGTTAATTCCTATCTTCTGATTCTGTATTTACAGTCAGATCTGTCTTTCGAGACACTCATATTCTTGTATTAGCCTTTGTAGTATTTTTAATACAAGAGGACAAGCCTAGTTGGAGAGGCTTGGTCCAACAGACCTAGCTCAGAAGGGGTGAACTGCTTTATCATTTTGATGTCTTTATTTGCTGAAGATGATATGCTAAACAAAACTGATATAAAGTGTTAAACAACAAATATACATAACTTGCAAACACACATAATCACCTATTCAACTATAGAAAGTTATTTGTCTTATTCCGCAAGACATCAAACTTCAAGTATGTGTATGTCAAAGAATTCTAAGTGTTTACTTTGCTATTTCTTTACGCAGATCCTGTAGAGGGCCAGGCAACCTCTGGAACTCATCCTCCCTTTAAAGGTGACATGTCCGGTGAATGCCCCTACAGTCTATCTCTGTATAAGAAATAAGAAGTTTTCACCTTTTTAGAGGTCACTTGGAGTGTATAGCTCACCTTTGAAATTATGGAAATGGATACCTTGCACCCTTAAACAAGTACAGTCCATTTTCAGATCAGACACCAACAATAACAACTAGAAAGTTAAAGCGTAATGCCCCATAATATTGGCCATCTCGTTACCACATGTCTAACTCATCTAATGGCCATAGCTCATCGTCTAATCAAGAACACTCACTATTGACTTTACACCAGAATCAACGGTGATGTGCGACCATAAAAAGTATGCCATAAACCATAACAGAGAAGTACATCATCACCATCTGTATTCATCAAAGTGTAACGAAGAAATATGTAACAAAATATCATGCTTATTAACATATACACAACAACTACAAGAATCCTGATGGAACAGAGTAGGTTATCAAACATTTAGAACAATGCTCCATTCAGTATCCACACAATATGGCAAGAACCCTTCAATAGCATGCCAAAACTAATCAATGTTACCACTTGTAACAACCCAAAACTAGCAACAACCCTAAACTATTCGGAGCTCAAGTACTTGTACACCACTACCTGCTCAATGGCAATTTAGGTAACCTTTACAGCATTCCATTACCCTGATGTACGTGCATCTTTCACATCCAAACTAGTAAGTAAAGCAGAGTCATTTTCAAAGAAACATTGCAATGAGTTCGAAGCTCTCTTAAAACTTCCAAGTTTAAAATGAATATCACTTTACATTTGACCAAGTCAAATAATATATCTAAAATGGGGATAAATAACTCACCGACCAAGTCAAATAATATATCTAAAAGAAGGATTACTCGCTGTACCATATAATTCATCTTTAGATCCTGTGTAATGCATATAGAGGTGGAATACTATGTTATGGAGCCCATGTACTATTATCACAACCATCACTTTCACTTATATCAAGGTGTCAAGGTTATTTATATATTATGTGTTAATTAGAGTCTAGCAGTGAGCAGCTTGATTAATTCATATATCCTGAAGCCTTATGAATAATTGTATAGCTATGTTTTTATAGAGATGTAAAATTGGTTGTGTGAATGGCCTAGAGATGGCCTGTGCTCATGGTTTTTTGGAGCCAAGGCTAGTTTACATATGACATGACTATGTTTTCACAATCATAATAGATTATATCAGTTCATTTACTAAATGAACTAAATTATAGTGCATCCAGAAACCAGATTAGTGTGATATTAAAAATTTTATTCATTAGATTGTAAATCCAGAATGTTTCAGTGTAATGCCTTCTGGACCTATTTTGACAATCATAACAGATTAAATCAGTTCATTTACTAAATGAATTAAATTATGGTGCACCCAGAGACCAGATTAGTATGATATTAGAGCTTTTGTTCATTAGATTTAAATCTAGTGTAATGCCTTCTGGACCCTCTTTGGTATATGGGTTGTTATCTATGTAATGTCCATAATAATTGCAACTTTTACAATAATACTATCTTTCCTCCTCCTCACTGATTGAAGAACAAGGATCCATTAAGCTGCCAATATCCTCCATAGACAAGATAATTGCTTAGCCATATAGCTAGTTACACAGATCAAACTAGTAAGTAAAGCAGAGTTGATTTCAAAGAAACGTTACAATGAGTTCAAAGCTCTCTTAAAACTTCCAAGTTTAAAATGAATATCACTTTACATTTGACCAAGTCAAATAATATATCTAAAATGGGATTAGTAACTCACCAACCAAGTCAAATAATATATCTAAAAGGATGATTACTCGTTGTACCATATAATTCATCTTTAGATCCTGTGTAATGCATAAAGAGGTGGAATGGTATGTTATGGAGCCCATGTACTATTATCACAAGCATCACTTTCATTTATATCAAGGTGTCAAGGTTATTTCTATATTATATGTTAATTAGAGTGTAGCAGTGAGAAGCTTGATTAATTCATATATCCCGAAGCCTTATGAATAATTGTATAGATATGTTTCTATAGAGATGTAAAATTGGTTGTGTGAATGTCCTAGAGATGGCCTGTGCTCATGGTTTTTTGGAGCTAAGGCTAGTTTACATATGACATCATTATGTTTTCACAATCATAACAGATTATATCAGTTCATTTACTAAATGAACTAAATTATGGTGCATCCAGAAACCAGATTAGTGTGATATTAGAAATTTTATTCATTAGATTTTAAATCTAGATTGTTTCAGTGTAATGCTTTCTGGACCTATTTTCACAATCATAACAGATTAAATCAGTTCATTTACTAAATGAATTAAATTATGGTGCACCTAGAGACCAGATTAGTATGATATTAGAGCTTTTGTTCATTAGAGTTAAATCCAGTGTAATGCCTTCTGGACCCTCTTTGGTATATGGGTTGTTATCTATGTAATGTCCATAATAATTGCAACTTTTACAATAATATTGTCTTTCGTCCTCCTCACTGATTGAAGAACAAGGATCCATTAAGCTGCCAATATCCTCCATAGACAAGATAACGGCTTAGCCGTATAGCTAGTTACACAAATCAAACTTTACAAAAGAAACTCGTTGAAAAACCATGGTGCTTTACAGGCCTTATCTTCCCAAGCATATACTAAAAGAATACTTTTTTTTTTAAATATAGTGAAATATGCTACAAATTACAATGACATTTCAAAAACTCCATCATTAACTCTACTTTCCAAAGCAATGGGTGTCTCACTTAGAGGAGGCTCACAACACAAATAGCCATGGAATTGCTATTATAGCTCTGTTCCGAAGAATAGATAACTCTTGATACATAATATAGCCGAAAAGGTATAACAGTAACCAGATCGTTTGACAGGAAAGTGATCTAAGGTTAGACTTCACATCTGAAAACAAATCTAATATATTCTTAGTTTGAACAGGACTTTATTAGTCATGACTTCCACCTGTTGCACCTTGTCACCATCCTATACAAACCAGCTGACTCCCTAATCAGAGAATCTATGAGATGGATTTCCAAACAAACTTGGAAGGATGATTTTATTCAATTTCATGGACATCAAAAGACAACTATAACTGCAAGGAGATGATGATTCTGCCATAAAAAATTAATAATCAGCTCAAGATTGCAGTCGATTGCCACGCAAACTGCTAGGTGATGCCTGGCGATTAAGTTCCTGGAAACATGAAGCACAAAACAATTTAGAGAAATGATATTGTAGCATGTACTCTTTGCTTGAGTTTAAGTGTTGTTTGAGAATTCTAGGGGGTAGCTGCAAACTTTCAAAATTTTGAGTGCATTCTTTAACTCAAAAATTCAAGAACAGAAAAAGACCAAAGCAGAAAAATATCAAGGTTAAATGTCACAATTTGGAATGAGCTTGATTAGCATACCTCTGAAAAATGCAGGTGTCCAGGTTGTGTATAGGTTGACTTCACAATGGTTTCCCATAGTAAGCCAGTCTCTTCTACTCTCACAAAATTCAATATCTTTTGAGCATAGCTCTTGAAATTAAATCCCTGCGGTCTCTAATACTATACAATGAGACCCTGTTTGTTTAATAGAGCAGTTGATCATTTCATGCCAACATCACTATGCAAGCAATCCTTAGAGGTTTTTTGTTGCAACTATAAAACCAACCAGACCTACTGAAGAATAGCCCAAAAGTCATATCATGAGGAAGAAAAGCAATAAAACCCCAAAATGAAACACTTTGAATGCACTGACCAAAATAAATGACAAAACCATAGCAAGAAACAGGTAATGGAAATTATTTGATTCCTCCCATAAAAGGAAGGCTGCAAAGGATTTTAGTTGCAATAACAAACATGAAATCATAAATCATCTTTCAAAGTAGCACTATCCAATCCTAGCGTGGCTCAAACAATTTCCAAGGCGAGATCAGTTTCAACTGTCACTGAATTTTGGGCAGTTGGGTTATTGGCCATAACACCGTTAGGATCATCTAGATTCTTTTCATTCCAATAAATATTCTAGCACAGAAACCCAACTGATCAGAAAAATTACTTGGCATAACTGAACCACCAACCCCTCCCCATGATGGTGGCAATGCTCTTCAACATAATTAAATTGCAGTTAGAGAACACGGTGTTCTAAGCTAACTTAGAAGTTAGAACCACCATTCCCTATTTGATCTAATACAAAATCTCCACATACACTAACAGTTACAGTTCCAAGGCCATAAAAAATGCAGGGAAACTGAGCAAAAAGGGCAACTGCAAATGGGTAGAAATGGAAATGTAAACAGTAAGTCAGCAAGCATGGATCCTTGGGCCTGTGATCTGTAACTCCCAATGTTTAAGCAAGCAATATCATTATGGAGGCCTGAGAAATGATGAAAAATGGTCAAATTGAAAAAGAATTCAAAAGAAATATGGGGAAAATCACCTTGTGGTAACTGATAACGAGATGAACTGTGGTTTGAAGAGAATTTGGAAGGATTGTGAGGTTGTTAATATTTTTCTTTCCTAGAAGGATTAGATTCTCAGATATGGCTTGTCATTTAATGATCACCAGCTGTGGTGGTCCCCTCTTGTGAAGTTCGAGGGCAAGCTACTATTTGAGTCTCCCTAGGTCTTAGCTTTAAGGATTTTCAAGAAACGCATTAACTCAACCAATGAATTCTTTACCAGATGATAAAATCCCAAGGTGTAGATTGCTAGCTCTTACACCCTTTGTTTGAGTCAAAATTTTTGGCCTCCTAGCCATTTCCAACCAAAAAATGGACAGGCTAGGAATTGGACTAAACTCTATCTCCAAACAAAGTATTAGATGGTATACTATTTTGCAAGAAGAGAGAGAATTTTTTGAGTATGATCATTTTAAATTAGAGGATGTCAGTAAGTTTAGAAGGGAAGTAATGGCTAAAGGGTTTTAGATTCCTTCTTCATCATATGTGGATTGTCTCCTAATGGCAGAATTGGATCTCTCTAAATAAGATGGAAGAGACAATACACCTACTATGTGGCCATGGACGACCAAGGAAAATGTTGGATGACGAAATTTGGTGAAGTAGGAATACATCTATAACTAAGTTGCATGATATGAGGAAATGGAAACCTGAATTTGAAATAGAAATGTGATGGAAATGTGACCCCTCAATTTAGTAAACAGTGAAATTTTCAGTTTTAACATTATGGTTTAGAATATAGATTCATGATTTAAAAGATACCTTTTTATTTCAGATCCAAAACTCTGGTCACCCAGTTTTTACTCCAAAAGTAATAAGAAATAAGATACTTTTTTTAGCCCCACTGAAATGTATTTTAGGCATGTTTCAGCCATGTTTTGGAGTTTTTGTACTGAAATGTGGCTAGTATATAGGGGGTACATTTCCTGCAACATAGCTCTACAATAATTGTTTTTATCCTACTAGGTCCATCCTTTCTTCATGAGTCATGACACATTGGACTTGAAAGACATAGCATTGAGTATGCATAGATGGGTTCCAACTCCACAATTTTCAATCATTTCCAAACACCAAAGGACTGACTTTGAGCATGTTTATAATTTTCACCAATTTTCACAGAAGACCAATTTTCACCAATTTTCACAAAAGACAAAATTTCACCAATTTTCACTAAAATTCATTTTGTATTGAAGCAACATGCCAAAATAACATCTACAATAATGAGACAGCCTGATATATAAGAGTTCCAATTCTGCCTTTATGTACAATACACTATATTGTTATCCAAAAAGGATGTATCAAGCTTATACTAGAAAAAAGGCAAATAACCATTTTCTGAAGTTTGTCAGAGTTCAGTTAACATTTACACTAAGATTTTATATGCTTTGAGTTCAACAAAAAGATTTCAATAGCTCAATACGATAACTGTACAAAATTCAAATTAGATAATGTTGTACATATCCAGAAACATTTTCAACCCATCATGCACACGACATGTTCTTGGATCAGGAGAGCACTTTATAGGGTTATGCCCATATTATATCCATGAATACTCATCAGCTCGAATATTTGTCATCTCGCCATTGATTGCTAGCTTATTGTTCTCTTCACCCGCTATTTCCTGTATAAAGTGCAAGCGGCGATACAATCCCACTAGTTGTACAATAGGGGGCATCACCCTAGGGTGTGGAACTGAAATGTTATGGGTTGAGGTAGGGTGCCCAATGAATGAATTTGGTGCAATTGGTGGAAACAACCAGGGGGTTCGATGATCAAACAGGAGAGGTGGACATGGTGAATCAAATGGAAAATGAATCAATGAAGCCCCCATATTTGGATCCACATTATTCTCATGAAATAAACAAACTTGACAACTTCAAGTATTATGAGATGTGGAATTTTCAGCTGTAACAAAAAGAAACACATTGTTATGCAATTGCATTGAAGGCGATGAAGATAATGATATTTTGAATTTCACATAAAATGAAACATCAATTGATATTTCCATACCAGTATTTTGTAAAATAGAACCTTGTACCCTTCTAGATGTGTGGTCCAGATTGATTTCTTTTGTAGAAGAAATATCCAATTGTTCATTCATGCTTCTTTTCCTTCCACGACACCGTCCAACCTTTAGAAACTGTGGTCCATCTTTTCTTGATTTCAACGCAGGAACACTTTGCCCCCTTTTCCTTGTTGGTCTCAAGAAACTATGTCGCCTCTTGGTAGTGACCTTGGATGGAGTTACAACATCAAATTTCTTATTATTGTACTCTTGGCTTACATTTTCTACCAATTGATTTAGTGCATATGCCTGCTCCAAAGTTGTGGGTGTTATTTGTAATAAACCCCTCAATCTCTTATGAGTTGATGACATCACAAGTTTAATTTCCTCATCGATTGTTAGGGCGCTATCTGGTCTTACAATGGTTGAATCAGTGGAAGGAGAAGCTGGAAGGTTCAATTCAATTTCTAGGGTCATTACAAACGATTCATTTAAATCAAGTAAATATCCAGGTCTTTATGTAATAGACTTAGAGACATTAGGCAATTCATTGCCCCCTGAAACATTGCTAGTCACTACCATCTCAACTTTCAAAATATGCTGACAAATATTGCCATTTAGGGCCCATTTGCAATTACAAAAGTTTAGGTTCAGCCCTTTATAGATGACATGATACCATGTATCACGAGTTGCCATAGTTTGGCTACGAACCAAATACTCACTTTCCTTGTTTCCATCAGCCATACAATCTTCATCTAGAATATTCTTTGCTTTGCACTTAAATTTATTTGTTGCTCAGTTTTTGAAGCTCGGACAAAACCAGCTTTTTTTAGACGTTGCATGTGAATGTAATACAACTCAATCTATTTTAATAACAGGTGCAACAGCCAATCCACCCTTCTATGGGACGCATTGTTCTTCTCACAAAGGTACCTTTGCTTTAGATACCGGTGATAAGATTCGATAGCATTATTAGTATCCTGGTTGGAATGTGGGAAGTCCCTATATGCTTTTGCCCACATATCTGGAATAAAAACATATATTAAATGTGAAGAAACAATAGAAAATGGTCAATTACAAAATAAACTGATAAAATGCAACTTTAAGAAACTTACATAATTTGTTGTTGTTCAACCAGTTGGTTGCAAAATAATCCAAAAACACAGTTTCTTCTTTGAATTCATCAAAGAAACTTTGAATTTCATGTTGCACAGATGCATCATCTTTACACGAATGCATGATTAATCCTAGAGCACGGAAGATACGGACTTTATTTTCCTTTCCCCTGACTTTAGTTCCGACATTTTTCAACCACGCTCTACGGACATGCCATACACACAATAATAGTGTACAATTTGTGCAAGTCCTGAAATAATATAACATTATAAGAGAATATCCTTGAACATTATTGCTTTTTATCTCTTCTAAAAAGAAAAAACTAGTTCACCTTACTGCCTCGATTTCTGCTGCTGCATCATTCATGATGACAGCTCGAACATGCCGATTTGGGTATTCCTTTTTCCCATTTGCAAATAATTGTGACATCCATTGACAAATATCAAGAGTACCATTCTGTGATGATATTACCCATGCCACTGGAATCCCATTGTGATGATCATCAAAAGCCATTATGGTGTACAGTTGATACTGCATTACAATAAGAAAACAAGATTATAAGCATATAAGAGGACGACATTGAAATAAAGTTGAATAAATGAAGTTTTGGTAAATATGTTTACCCCATATTTGTTAGTGCTAAAAGTGGAGTCCATTGATAACATGTTGTTGTGTGAGTATTTCACCATCATTGAAAACATCCACTTAGTTTGTATGCCTATAATGAAAGGGATGTTTCTAACAACATCTTGTTGTTGGTAGAAGAAAAAGCTCTCTGGGCACTCACTAACCCAACAATCCACACTCATTGGATCACTTTCATGCTTCACATACTCCCGCCTCTTGATATTATTGTACATGTTTGACACATCTTTTCTTGTCATGAAAGAATCTCGAGGTGCCCCTGTGAACAACTCACCAGATCCATACCTTAAATCAAAGATAAATTTTTCCCAAATCATCGTAGCATTAAAACCATCACGAACCAAATCTTCAACAATAGTTCGTATATGCTCTGTTAAATGAAAAATTGAATTTCTTAGGCATGTCATTTGCCTCATTTCCATGACAAACCACATTTTTGTCATCAATATGTCTGCATGCTATATATATTAGAACAGCATCATTTGGTCTAAGAGCAAGTTGTCGCATAATAAAGTGACACTGACAACCAACTTTGATGCTGTGACATGGAAGACGTTTTTTAGTTGTAGATCCAAGTTCAGCTACATTGCTAGATTGTACATGATTTGGACCATAGGCACACCAATATCTGTGATCAAGAATTTACCAAAAATTAAATAAAATATTTATGCATCTTTGACATAGTGAACTTAAAATCAATATATATATATATATATATAGAGAGAGAGAGAGAGAGAGAGACTCACACAACATATTCTAGATATGTTGAAGAATTTGTCCTCTTGATATCCTTCACATCTTTAATTCATCGAGTTTTAGCAACAAATTGAGTAGGTGCACTTTCCCTCATTTTCTCTCCACTTATAAAATCCTCAGGTCGACAATATGGAATAATCGTGACTTGGTCTCCTGCTACTTTTGTCCATGTCAAATCTTCCACTGAAAACTCTATCATTCCTTCCGGGTCCTCAACCTCCAACTCATTGATCAAGTCCCACTTCTTCATTCTTCAAATCCCTATACAAATGAGGGAACATGAATATTGACTAAACATATGAGCAACAGTTCATGCTATAAATATTGAACACCACTTGAAATGCAATTTTTTGTAGTGTGTACAATTTATACTCAAGACCCGACCAGATATAAACACATTTAGAGCATAATTCCCTATCTGCCCTTCAATATTTCCTACCCATGCACAAAACAGTATTATAGACTTTCAAATGCTTCATCTTGGTATAATCAATACACTGCTGAAAGAAACATAATAACATGCAAAATCTGTTGCAAAGAAAATCCAACAACTCCTTGATAAATATGGATCATGACATGGGTTTATATTCTGAAGACCCAACCCTATTACTGAAACCTCTATCTATGTATCTCAATTTAAAATAGAACCCTCAATCTCTTAGCTCCAAGTCGTCTGCAAAGATTCCCCACCTCATTGTTCTTTATCCAAATCCCTGAAACAAGAACTTCTTGCACAGAAGCTACTTAGTAGATGTTGCACAAGAACTTTTCTGAGTTTTGAGTTTTACCAACATAATTGTTTGAACCCAAAGAGTAGCTAGCTGCATTCGCTAAAGTCCTATGAAAATGGGAAATGTTTTTGTTCCCAAACCCATATCTGCTACCTTTTGAAGTGTATTGCTTATGAAGGTGTCAAAATTGTCCTAACTCCACAATATTAGTATGAAAAGTTAGTGTTGCTATAAGATGATGTTATAATGTCTGATTTCACAGTGACTTTAACTGATTGCCATTTATCCCGCAGTTCCTGCATTTCCATACCAGAGGGAAAAACAATTGGCTCCTACAACATCTCCAGTTGTGGCTATACTGAAAGGTATCCCTAGCTTGTGTTCAGAAATTATTGTTCAAAAATGCCATTTTAAAATATACTTCTAGGTAGACATGACAAGGTTTTCTAGAATGAAATATTACTGTAATGATGCATCTTTTATTATATGTTGTGTTAGTAGATATGATCAGAGCATCTCAGGAGTATTGAGAAGAAAACACTAGGATAAACATAGCCATGGGTATGAGTAGAAGAAATGCAGAGGCTGACTTACAGTTGCCTCCTCGATTCAAATTCTTCCGTACAGATGAAGAGTTGGTTGTGCATTACTTGTGCAAGAAGGTAGCCTCTCAGATGATCCCTGTTCCTATAATAGCATAAGTGGATCTCTACAAATATGATCCATGGCAGCTTCCAGGTATATTTTTCATTTCTCCCCTCTAATCCTTGTACCCATATTTCTGAACAGATTATAGAAGGTGTGATCAGATGGATTTCAGGACTTAATGAAGAGCCTATTCTTTTCTTTTTTCTGTTTACAGAGAAGGCCCTGTTTGGAGAGAAGGAATGGTATTTTTTCACTCCCAGGGATAGAAAGTACCCAAATGGATCAAGGCCCAATAGGGCTACTGGTTCTAGATACTGGAAAGCTACAGGTGCTGATAAGCCCATTACTGCTAAAGGTGGAAAGAAGCGAGTGGGCATCAAGAAGGCTCTTGTCTTCTATGTTGGGAAAGCACCCAAAGGCACAAAGACGAATTGGATCATGCATGAATACCGTCTTGCTGATGTTAGCAGACCTGCAAGGAAGAAAGGCAGCTTAAGAGTAAGTTATTTTGTCCTCTTTGTAAGGTCTTGAGTCGGTAGTTTTGGAAATACAATTCACTGGGTCAATTTGGCTTCTAGTTGTTATGTTCCATGCTTTCCCCCTTTTGTTTCTTCCCCTGTTTGCTCATATGGGCATTAGCAATAAGGATATTGGTGCTGAATGCTTGATTCCTCAATTACAGATATTGGTTCTGTATTGGATTGGAATAGAAATAAAAGACACGGGACTTAAATGATTGATTACTCAATTGAAGCTATTGTCAGTGGAATGTTTGGATTTGCATTTTTTATGGGAATCATTATTGTATTTTTTTCTATCAGTTCTCTGAGGCCCAAAGGCTGGGAATTGTTTTTCCTTGTCTTGGATTTGGCCATTTGAAAATAGTTAGAGAATGAAATATAAGTTAGGGACTGGATTCTATATTTTCTTGTCTGCTCTGTCATGATTGGGTTCTCTGTCGAATATACAACAAAAAGATCATTGCTGAGAAGTTAGCACAAGGGCAGAAGGAAAGCTCCCATGATGTTGTACCAATGGAAGTCATCGATGAAAAGGATATGGATAATCAACCCTCCTCAACTTCAATTGAGCACAGTGGAATTGAACAGAACAATTCATCTTCTGACTGTCTGATGAAATTGGAACCTTCTCCAACAAGCCGCAACATGGTTCCCCCTCGTTCTTATCCCTTGAATTCCAATTTCAATTTGCATAACTTGGATTTCTTCCAAAATACATCAAACCCTTTCAATGCCAGTACCCTCAAGGCTCCAGTATAGAATACAGCATTCAATCTAATTTCCCCCTCCATCGACCACCAATGGGAAAATTACAATTCAGCGGATTTAATTTCAGGACTGCATACTGATTCTAGTAGTTCCAAGCCATCATCATCTTCAGATCCCATTTCGGAGAAAGAAGAAGTTCAGAGTAGCTTCAGATTGGAGAATTTCTTGCAGGAGCAGCCACAATCAACGTATAATTTCAGTATGGAAGGTCTATAAAATCCCTTCCCTCAGTTAGACCAAATAACTTTTCTTGATTTTAATCAAGATTACTTTACTAGCTTAACCACTTTAGACTACCTACCAAGGTTCAACTCAAATGACATACAATTCCAATGAGTTCATGGTCTTAGAGAAAGGCTTGTCGTTCCCTGGTTAAATATTTTTTTATAAGAGTCTGCCTGTACAGCTTATCCGACTACAATTATTTTCAAACCATATTCTGAATCTCTCGTTTTAGCTTCAAAATCATGTACAACTTGATTCTTTGGAGACAACCTTTGACATAAAACAGGATTGGATGCCACAGATATTCAGTCTATCTTAGGTCCCATGCTATTTTTAGTAAAAGGCCACCTCTTTTTTAATCAGAAGTTCCACTCTTTCTGTCCGAACTACTTTTTGAATGGTTGTAACAATATAATATTTTTAATGTAATATAAGGAAGGAATTGAAGGAAAGGAAAGTTTAAGGACAGGAGCTTGCCATGTACTTTAGCATCTTTGTTGAATGAAAGGAAATTCAATCAGTTTGTCCCACTTTGTTATACAACTTCAAGCAGTTTGTTCCACTTTGCTATGCTCAGATGAAGTCCAAAACAATTACTAAATTTAGAATTTTTATTTAGAGTATTAAATTGCCTCACTTAAGAAAATATATCTAAAGCATTGTTGGCATATATTTCATTTTAAGGGTTTCATACCCTAATCCATTTATTATCTCGCTTAGTAATGACTTTAAAATTAAGTTATTATTATTATTTATAAAAATCTCAGTATAACAATTTGCAGAAAAATTAAAATACACACTTGACAGAAATGTGCTCTACTACTGCTTACAACTACTTATGACCAAGGTTACTGAAACCAAGGCTGTAGGTTCGAAGTTTCACCATAAGCTTAATACATCAATTGGATCTCACCCCAATAGGGCAAAAACAAGACTCCTAAAAAGCTAACAGTGAAGAACTTAGTTTGTTGGATCCTATCATTAAGAACCCTCCATGTTGGTTTGGCTCAAATCTCAGTTGGATCAGAAGTTGTTGCAAGTGGTTGAGCGTTAAGTAAATTGAAGCTTTGAAGTATTGCTACCTCCAATGTAAAGTGATGTTCAATAGTCATTTTTGCTAACATAGATAATAATCACAGTTATATATGCAACTAAAGGAAAAATATTAATGTGTAAGCGCATCTGATCTCATTTTGATTCTACTCTGCTATTTTCACATGACAATGTAAGCTTTCATATGCATCATGCTTATTTGGTTCTTATTGTATGCAACGATAACAAGCAAAGGATAGCAAATTATCTAAACTGCATAATTGGAATGTGAGAGCATGATGTCCCTTATCATGTTCACTTTGCTATTAATAATGGTAAGATGCCTTTGGATTATGCTTTAGTAAATAAAATCTAGAGTTTGATTGGTTCCATTTTAGATTGATATTTTTCCGGCCTTAAAAACTTGTTGACAAGTTGGGTGGGATCCAGTCTTGGTTGCACCTAGACTCTGTTGCATACACTATACTAGTTTTCAACGTTGGTTAGTTAATGATACATTGCACATCTGATACTCTTGTAATGATAAGCAAGAGGTTTATAGAAACATGCATCCTTCAATTCAGCCAGGTATAATGGCTTACTGTCATGTTTTTAACATGCTTTTGAGTAAAGAATGACTTGTCTCCGCATCATAAGTCCCCATTTAACAGCTTTCGCAACAAGAACTTGTATATAACCAAAAACGTTACGCAATTCATTCTTTACTTATTTTTTGAATTTGCAATTCTGCAGATGCATGATGTGGACAATTTAGAGCAGTATTTAATCAAGAATAAAATTGTTTTTGGTTAAACACAAAGGCCAACCAGTTGTTTTTGGTTAAACACAGAGGCCAACCAGTGGGATCCTTATCCCCTGTTTTATTGTTATTTCTAATTTCTTTTAATTTGAAATCGTTTTTCTGTTTTGGAAAAAGATAACGTCTGGTTTCTTTAGCAATAACTCTGGGCAGCCTCGATTCTCAATATTCCAGTGGAGATGCACCAGATTCTTTAAGTTCACTAGTTAGCTCAAAAAATATTGCGGCATTGGGTTCCGTTGTTCTCCATTTATGAGTTTTTCTACCGTGTGATCCATAAATAAATTTTCATCTGAATTTTTTGTAAGCAGGGAGGTTAATTTACCTCACACCGCACAAAATGCTAGGATTGAGCACGCGGACCTGCGAGGTGGGTGCAACTGTGAGCGCGGGCGGTGTTTCCTCGAGATGGGTTGCAGAGGCAGAGCAGGTTCGACGGGAGCGCGAATGATGGCAGGTTTGAAAATTGGCGCGGGGGCAGGTTTGAAAAATGATCTGGTGCCAGCTCGGAGGTGGTGGGTCCCAGTTTCCCGGAAAAGGAATGACGCGATGGGGACAGCCGGCCGGATAAACGATGGCATGACAATGGATGCAGGCATGAGGCGATGGATTTGGGTATGAACATCCATGGTAAGGGCCGCCTCCATATGGGCATTTAATGCCCTATGGCAGGCTTGTTAGCTCTTGCCTTTCACATACAACAGTCACATTAATAACACCTGGCCTGACGCCGTCCACAGTCGCATTAATAAGACCTCGTCCGACCCTGACCATTTCTCATACAACGGTCAATCAACACAGCTGGCCCGTGTACTACTGGAAAAATTTATCCATTCATAGAGAGATATGTAAATGCCATCCATATTATGAATGTATATTGGTGAGTTATTAAGCTAATGATGGCTTAGTTATTTCCTGTTAATATTTGCTTGCGGAGTCTTCTAACCAGGCGGAGGAATTGCCTGGATACTAAAAAATGGCTAGAATCTGGGCAAATTTTTTTTTCTAGATATTGTAAAGGCAGTGCTTGAATTGTGTTTTTGATGGTGGAAATAGATTCACCACCATTAAAAACTCTAAAATTTTGAAATTTATCCACTTGGTCATGGTCATGTGGCTTTAATATGACCAAGGCTCAAGATAATTGCCAGCCCCCACCGACTTAGCTCCTGTTGTCCTTTGTTGGTCATATGGTAGCAAACAAGAACAAGGTTGGGGCCTAGTCCTAACCCCCTACGTTGGTATCTCATAACATTTCTATAAATTCTCACCTCCATCTTCAATTTTTTTTCCAAAACTCAATTTTGTTGCACTATCATTAATGTGTAATTTGAATGGGTTAAATTATTATTATTCCTTTTTAAATTTAACAACTATAACTTGATTTACAAAAAAAACTACTGAATTCTGGGCCACTCCTTTGGCTCGTTTGGCTATCGCTTTGAGCCAAAATTAGGAAGGTCCGCTATCGCTCTGAGCCAAAATTAGGAAGGCTCGCATGAATCACGTGCTGTTTTCCCTAGGAATATTTCATTAAAACTATTTTAATTTTTTTCTCCCAATAAAGCGTCCATGTGCAGCCAAGGGAAGCCCGGTCAAAACCAGGAAAACACAGGCTGTACACTCCACAGACCACTGAATCTTTCCTTGGGAAAGCAGCCAGCCAGGCTGTCTCCGCGCCATCATCTGTCATCGACGCTGTCACAGCACAGCTCATTTCATGGAAGCATCCGCAGCTTACTGATCTCCCAGCCCTTTAAATTTCACTCAGCTTGCTTCACCTTACCGCATATGCTTGCAGCTGCCCTTCCTGTCTAAGCTCACTCTACTTGGCCTCTTCTCAAAGTTTATGCAGGCTAGGATTTTACAGGCAGATCTTTAGGTGAAACGGGAGTTTCTTCCCATATTCATCGGATCTATGGCGGTCGGCAGATCAATTTGTGGAAAGGTACCACACGGCTTTGAAATGTTAGCAAATATGCAGCTCTCTCGGCAAAGAACCGCATGGCCCTGGCGCTCATCATCTACGGCTGTCGGTCAAAAGGTATCCGGAGGCAACTGCGAGCTCAAATTGCAGCAGTTTAGCAACTGGAGAAAAACAGACCAAACCCTAAGCCAATTAAAGGATCCTAAATGGAAGCAGTTTGTCAAAAGATTCAAGGGTTTTGTAAAAGGACTCAGCAATCAAAAGGACGCGAAAAGGTCGGATAATCTTTCCACGGCCATGGTACGGCCCGTGAACTCAGTAAGTCTTGCTGCCCCTGTTACAGGAGCTGCGGTCCTCAAAGTTCCTATTTGGCAGAGAAGAAATTCGCCGACGCCGCCTTCTCTTAAACTTGATGAAATGCGCCCATCCAGATCGAGAAAGGCCAGAGTATCAATCATGTAAAGAAGCCGAAATTTTATTTTGCGCTATGTATTCTCGGCGCAGTGAGAGCCGGTTGAACTAGACCTGGAGCGGATTGCAACTTGTTATTACTTGCATTGTTACCCTGGGTGGAGCATTGCAACGAACAGAGCTTTTTTTTAATTTAAATCTAATCATTTTGGTGTCCATGGTTAGGCGATAAATGGAATTTGCTGTAATTGAGGTTGTTTATTGTGCATTTGATTAGAGATTTGAATTTGATATGATTGGGGTACTTCTATATTTGCAGAGAGATTTGGGTTGTGGCGTAAATGAGGGTATATTTAATATTGTTAAATGAAATTTGAGAAAAAAGAAAAGTTAAATAATCTTGATAACCAAGTGTCGCCGATTTAACCCAGTGAAAGGACTTGAATTTGAATTTTATTCCACTTCACCAAATACAAATAGTCCGCGAGGGATTTGAAGGGGCAAACACAAAATTGGCTAAATCAATATTTGATATATTAAAATGTGGTGGCTAGTCCCCTGAAGAAGTTTTTATTAGGTTAGTATGTACAATTTTTTTACATATAATATATCCAATTTTTTTGATATAGCTTTTTAAACTAAGAGGGGTTTTAATGAAGTGGTCGGAAAACTTTTTTAATATTTCGTTTTTTAAGATAAGAAGGATTTTAATGGTTTACTCTAAAAATTATGTTTTTTCTTCCGTTATATTTTGAAAAAATTCAGTAGTGATTTTTGTAAATTGAAGTAAAAATTGTCGAAATTCATAATTTTAGGTGTCTTGAACAGTTTTGATGGTGTTGAATCTATTTCCACTATTCAAACACTGCATTTACAAAATTTTTAAAATTTTTTTACTCAAATTCCAATAACTTTTAGCTATCCAAATAATTCTTCCGATTTTAATAAAATCGTAAAAAAAAAAACCTTTTGAATATTTGGCACGTCTAGGTTCAAAATTAATTAAACACGCACGAG
>APFE030511713.1:0-17029 GCA_000404065.3 Pinus taeda
GAGGGGCTCTTTCTTTTAATTGGTAGGCCATGTCTGGGTCAAATCCATCTGGGAATTTATATAAGGCTAAATCCGGGGGAGGTCTTAGGTTTTGAGGTATAGCATTATATACATTATTAAACCTAGCACAGTATTCCAAAACTGTCTCTTGAGGACCTCTTTTAATCATGTCATATTCACCGAGTATATGTAGAGGGTCCTTCTTTTTCTCCCATCTATTTGTGAAGGATTGGTAAAGCTCATCAGGAGTATTGATGGAGTTAGCAGGAAGTGATATGAACCAAGTTCGCACATCCCCTGTTAGGCTTTGGACGAATATTCTCATCCTCACAGTGTCATCATCTATTTCATAATTTTCAAAATGATCTTGCATTCTCTTGGCATGCTAAATGGCTAAATAAGGGCCAGTGGAGTCAAAATATGAGATTTTGGCCTGATAATATTGAGGTAAGGCCACAGGATTGGAAGGTAGTTGCAGAGGTGCATATCTGGCCATATTCACTAGATTTTGGGGGTTGCTAAAGGCAACTGGGACAACAGGAATAATAGGTACCACAGGGGTAACAGGTACAGAGGGTTTAATAGTGTTGGACAAGAGAACGTGCGTAGGAGAAGAAGGAATTGGTAGGGAACCTTGAGATGTTGATGGGGAACTAGGGGAATTAGGGGTAGAACGGAATAGGACTTTGATTGGAGTGGGGATTGGGTTAGGATGATCAGTCTGTGGACTAAGTTCAGCAAGTTTATCTTGTTGTTGCTGATTCCTAACTAGTTTGGGGATTGTATTGGGATTTTGGAAGACAGCAGGAGGGTTGGGGTTAGGATTAGCCCTAGTGTACCGAAGATTCTTCTTGGGAGCCAGTTTCTGAGCTAGTCCTTTCGGGTTTTGTGAAAGCTTTGTATAGCAAGGACTGGTCAGGGGGTTGAAAGGATTCTGTGTATCTGTGTTGGGTATAAAGAATATCCAAGTCAGCTCTTCCTTGAGGCTGCAGATGTTTGTATGAGAGCAATTTTGAAAGTTTCTTGGCTGATATTCAGACTTTGAGTGCAATCCCTGGTAGATATACAGTCATTTCTAGATCCTGAAAGTCCCCAGCGGAGTCGCCATTTATGTTAACACCCAGGTTGTTCCCTATGACTCCCAAGGGAATACGGCCGGGGTAACCACTAACTAATCTTTGGACTACAGCTTCTAGCCCAGCTGTAATCAGAGAGGGCTCTCTCTGTAAGGGTTGTCACTGTTTTAGTGAAGTTTTAGGCTAGTTATGAAGTGAATGTTTGATTATTTTTTATGTTTGGTTGGGAGGATGCTTCTGATAGTTTTTGGAGCGTTATCTTTAGATGACACTAATCCATTGGGCAATGGGGTCTGTAACTGTTGCTTCCTTGAAATCCTGGTCTAGTGTAGCTGGAATTTACAGGGCCTGTGTGTATTTCATAAAACAAACTGTGAATTTGTGAGAGTGGAATGGAAAACAACTAGCAAAGAGAAATTAAGGATTCTTTACTAAGCTGGGTAGTGGGAAGGAGGTCTATTATTTAGGAGCAATTACTTGAATTCCTGAAATAGCAGAGCACTGTGATGATATAATATTAAAGGCAGCACTGAAGAATTACTCTTTAGATATCATAACTGGGGAAAACATATGAAATAGCTAGGATTGAGCTCAGGGTAATCAAAGATTAAATCCTGGGACTATTCTTTTTCCTGGCCATCTAGATATTGAATACATGGAGAGCATGAACGATATATGAAAGTATAGCAAACATATATGTAACAGAGAGTAATGAGAAAACTTATTGAGCCATGGAATACACAGGAATCCTGCAACTTTGAGCCATACACCATCAAGAGATCAAGATATACAATGCTTGGAGAAATCCCATCATTCTTTGTATTAGCTATCTGAAAATTTACAACATAAGGGTAACAGAAGAGATACCAAGAGATTTCTTACATCTGGGGTCCAACCCCTGCTAACAAATGCCAGGGGGAATATATAGAAGTCTAATACAAAAATATCTCAGGCATTGAGTCATCTGAGAGGACAAAATCTTCTTACACTCGTACATGGTTTGTAGATGAGAAGTAATTACAATCTTAAATGAGTTATAAAAGCTCTTAACTCCCGTCAGAGTAATATTGACCTTTGGGGCTCACGGAGTCGGTTGAGCGGCTTTATCATAACTGCTGAATGACTTGCTGTGCAGCTGTCACTTTTCTGTGTCTTCTTGGCCCAGCCACCTGTGCTTGCTGATGCTGTTGTTGCGGCCGAGTGCCTATGCTGAGTTGGCTCAACGTCTTCATACCTGCTGATGTATCTTTTGTCCAGCTGTGTATGTAATACAAACCTTTTGCTGAAGAAAAAAATGTGATTACTTAACTTTGATTCAAAAGCAATCCTATTAATTCCTGCCATGTGTCTGGAGGAGGCAGCTGATGTTTCAAAATTGACCCCAAGGTCTCATCAGCCTCTGTATATTTATAGAAGTGAGGGGGCTCATCAAATAAGTGTGTGACTTCATTTCTAATAAAAAAACAAATTATCTAATCTTTCAAAAAGAATTTGCCCTGTTACTGGGCCTGCTCCTGAAGATATACTTGGTGCCTCAGTAATCTGTATTGCTGCAAAACTGCTTACTCTCTTGACATACTTGTCATGTGAGAGTAATTTTCCTGATTCTAATAAGCTGGGGAGCCCCCTTTCCTGTAAAGCCATGAACCTATTTTGAAATTTATTGATGTCAGCTTGCATATCCTAGATTCTTCTGTCCAGGGTCTGAATTAGGTTCTTCATTGTCAGGACTTTTTTGATTAAAGAGATTGTTTCAGTCCTGTTTCCAATTCCCATTCTCACCAGCTGGGAACTTGTCCTGTAATTGAGCACTTCTATCATCTTGGGGGCAATCTCAGGCATATTGTCTAGAGATGCCCTTGCCCTCTGCAATTCTTTTCTTGCTCTACTAATGAGTGCCACCTGCTCATATATGGCCTCAATATACTCCCATTGGTTGGTTATTGATTGTCCAATGGTGGTCCAGATAACTTTCTTGAGCTCTGCTGTAACTTTATCAAAACTGAGCTCCTTTTCTAGCTCTGCAATTCTCTTCTTCAGAGCTTTCACTTCTCTTTCCCTCTCAGCCACATTTTGCTTAGATTTGTCATATTTTTCATTTATCTTTGCTAGGCTGTCATGGGCTTGGCTGAGCTCTGACATCTGAGCTTCCAGTACCTGTATTTCTTGCCTCAGCTTTTGCATGTCCAGGCTCTCAGCCTGCTCTGTAGTTGGTGCTGAGGTGGTTGGTGTTGTGGTGTCTGGAGCATCCTGCTGAGCCTGTTGCTTTGGAGGGACAGTATCTTGAGGGGTTTCCTCAAGGTTTATTGCTTCTGTAGGTAGCTTTGAAGATTGCCCTGCCTCCCTCCTTTGCAATGCTGCTTCCAATGTAGTCTCTGTATCTTGCAGCTTTTCCTGTGTTTCTATCAGCTCCTTGTATAATGTCATCAATAAGGAAGCTGCATTTTTTTCTTGCCTCTGCTGGGCAACCTCATCTGTCTGTGGGTGGAGAGTTGGGGGGATCTTCAATTTTTTCTTTATTGCAGCCATGTCTGCATCCCTCAGCTTAAGGACTTGTTGTACAGCCTTAACATCATTGGGGTCATGCCCAAACTCTATGATTATTTCTTCTAGTGCCTTGATTCTGTTATCTTTAGCTTGGGAGGATGCTTTCTCCAATTCAAGCTGTGCTGCAGTGTTATTTAGGCTATTCTGCAGCCTGTAATTGATCAAGGTCTTGTCTGCCAAGGTGGCATAGACCATCTCACCCGTCTGCTTGTGAAGCTCGATCTGATCTATGGGGTGGATGTCTTTAGAGAGGACTTCCAAATTAGTCCTGATATAGTCTGCAGCTGTTTGTGGTTGCTGCACTGTCGGAGTGAAGTGGCTCATGGTCATCTTGCCATCCTGCACATCAAATGCAGACATGAGCCTTTCCTGATTTGCTGGAGCCATATTTAACAGGTGATTGTAGAGCCGAATTTTTATTGGCTCACTCCTTCTTTTGGCCTCTTTAAATTGTTCTTTTATAGCTGCAGCTGTGCCCTGCTGCTGCCCTGAGGAGCTCACCTCTCCCAATGCTGCCTTATCTTGCTCCTGATGCAGGGAGCTGGCAGAAGTCTCCATACTTTGCATCTCCTCCTCTGAGAAGGGATTTAGCCTTTACCTCTTGTCTGATGTTTCAGTGAGGGGAGTTTCCCTCTCCCTTTTTCTGCTAATATCCTCCCTTTGAGGGGTTTGGAGAATGGAGGAATCTACCCTGGAATCTTGTCTAGGAGGCGCCATAGTTGTTGTCTTTTCCTGGGTAGAGGTTTGGGCCTCTCCTTTCTGCTTGTCCTGACCCTGTTGGTCTGCTTGTTGCTATTCCTGCTGGGGCTGCTGTTGATGGCCCTGTTGTTGTTGGTCCTGCTGGCCCTCTGGTTGTTCCATCACTTTATCCTTTCCCTTGCTCTGCCCTTGATTTGTATTTTGCACTGCCTCTTGTTGTGTTGCAGAGGATGAAGCAGCCGCTCTTGTTTGAGGATTTGGCAGAGAAAGCACCTGAGAAGGACATTCCAAGTCAGCCATTTTTAATAAATGCCTTCTAGCCCTTTCAACTAGCTCTTCTTGAGACACAGGCTCTTCTAATGTGTTTCTTCTCCACTTCGGTTGGTTAGAATGTCTTAGAATGTGGAACATGCTCTCATGCTCATAACTAGAGAGCTTGCATTTCTGTCTTCTCAAGGATATAAAGTTATTAGGGTCATAGGGATTCCAAAGGAAGCTTTGTTTTAGGCCAAGGCCTTCCAACATCCTATCTACTTCTTTCCATCCTTCTCTTCTGTTTAGGATGAAGTGGCCAAACTGGTTTCTAACTTTAAGCTGTGCCTTTTTACCCTTTCCTGCAAAGTGCACCTGGTCGGCATTGCCAAATTGCCTGAAATACTCCAAGGCAAAGAGCCTCATGGGCACAAATCTGGGCAGCTTGTATGGGCACAGCTCACACCCATATATTCTAATCACAGTGTGATGCTGGTAAAAGTACCAATCTCCTATGCTGTAGGCACTGGACAATTGCAGAATCCTCTGCATCTCATCAGAGAGTCTTGGAGGGGGAGATGTCAAGAGCAGAGACAAAGCTGGATGGATGAATAAGTCAATGAACTCAGAATATGTATATGGTGAATATGCACGGATGTGGAAGACTGAGCTCCAGTATACCACTGATCTTGGGTTTCCAGCTGCATCAGTTCTCTTGATTTCAAAAGAGAACTTCTCATGTTGGTGATACAAAATGAGATGATAAATATATGAGGTGTATCTGAACACCCTCTCTCTGGACAAGTGCAGAAATTGCTCGTGTATCTTGTCAGAGATATATGAAGCATAGTCATAACAAATGGGGGCCTTACCAGGGGAAAACATTGTCATCATTACTAGTACAGTTTCTTCTATGAACTCCATTGATTTGTACCCCAGCACTGAGCTTATCATGTATGCCAAGTCCAGGCCTAGTTGATTCAAATAGCCATCAAAGATGGGAGGATGCAGTACTGTGTCAGATTTTTTAATAAACAACTGATTAAGCTTTAGGATCTCTGCCTCTGTGAGTACCTTAGCTCCTTGATTGATTAGGTCCAGCAGGGATAAAGGAACCAATTTCCTTTGAGTTTTGAATTGGACCATCTCCCTGATGGCCTCAGGGGTGGTGTAAAATACAACTGCACCTTGTGGGTTGAGCACAACCCTCTGCATAGGGTCATAACAGACAGCACACAAGTGGATGAGGTCAGGGAACTGGTTAACTAGGGGCATCTTGAAGATTGGGAGGGAGGACTCCCAAATGCCTAGGATATCTGTTCCATCTCTGTGCTTAGCCCTGAGCTCATTTAGCAAATGAATGTGGAATGTACATTTGGATGGGGTGTCCTCCAAGATTTGGTAATCTAGGTCTGCCAAATCTTGCCAGTCCAGCTCTCTCTGAGGAGCATTCAAGGGAGTAACATTGAGGGCTACTGATGCTGAGGAGGTATCCATGTCTGTTCAAATGTTTGTTGAAATGCTGAGCGTGTTAGCTGAGAAAAATGGAATTTGAGAGAAACACAGACTAGCAGGCTTGCTTTACATCAGAATAGGATAGTGCTGGGCTTTCTGAGAGTGCTTCTTGTGTAGTTTAACAGACCTCCTTTGACAATTTAGGAGCAAGTTAATGAGTTCACGATTGCGTGAACAAAGAAGGGTTTTCACTAAAATTGAAGTGTAAAATGGCTCTGCCAATGTAATTTGACCGCAAATTGTGTAGGGGAAACAGGATATACTTGATTTTGCGGTGAAATTTTAGTATTTTTCCGTGTCCAAGTGTTTTTTACAAGTAACTGTGAAAAACCAGTTTGCGAGGAAATGGACGGGCAAATACCTGTTTAACCAGTAGCTCGGGACGAAATAGCAATTGGGTTGGCGCTTTGAGCTTCGGCTGATGGTCTGGAGTAGGCTGGTAGACTATTCGTTGTAATGTGCATGCAGACAGCGCAGAGGTCCTTTTCACAGAAAATAACAAAAAAATGCGAAAAAACCGTAAAAATATGACCTTTTTGCTTTATTGGCGCGTTTTTTGAGTGACGTCAGCATGACATTAGCATGTGGGTCCGGGTTGGATGACGTCAGCAGGACGTCATCGGGTGACGTGGCGGCCTGAGACCGGTCCACGGGGGCGATGAGGTGGCGACCAGGTGGGCGAATGGAGGACGGGGTGCGCAGTTGTGGCAATGACATGGGTAGCAGCAGGGCGGGGACATGGAAGGACAGATGTCGCCATATCGGGCCCTCTCCTGCACGGCAAGGAATCTGTCAGAGGGGGCTCCGACAGAATTTAGGAGTGACGTGTGTCCCCGCGTGACGCAAGCGTCTGACAGATATCGGAAGGTATCTGTCGGACGTTGGGGGCCTTCCGAAATCCATGAGAGCCGTTGATCTGCGGGCGCATGATCGGACGGCTGTCAGGCAATGAACCTGCACGGCAAATAAAATCCTCATTTTTTAAAGTTCGGACGTCGGGCCCCTCCGAAAACACCATTGGCCGTTGATCTGGCAAGGCCGCGATCAGACGGTCATCGGGTCGATCAACTGCACGGAGGATAACAGTGAGTGGGCTGGTTTATAAAATAATATTTGTTGGCAAACACGCCCAGTGGGACCCTCCACTTAATGAATAATTTTCAATGGTTTGTGACGGTTTTCTTTATTAAAATCAAATTTTCCTGCCAACATTAGAAAACGGCAACAACCAAAGTTTTTCATGCAAAATTTTGGTACAAAGTATATGAGGGCAAAACTATAGGAAAAGGGGGTTCTGATGAAATTATATGAAAAGGCGCAAATAGGCTCCCGACCTTAGGATAAGGCGGGGAAGGTATGTTTTCATGATATTTTGCCCTTTAATGGTATAAGGGGGTGAAAAGGGTTTCTTTAAGGGTTTTTAGGCAAAAATGGAGACTTGGGTAGGGGGATGGGTTCAGATGGAGAAAAGGGGTTAAACATGGGTTCTTGACCTTAACCAGATGTTAATTCAATTCCCAGAGAGTGGAAATTATGGCTATAGTGCCAAGGAGGGGATATTTATATTGTGTGGGGTTTATACACCATGGTGTTATAATAATAGGGAGAAATGGAGTACAAGGAGCTAGATAATAGAGTTAGCTGTTAATGTGGGGGAGAATATGGATGGGGATCAGTACAACCAAGTTTTCTTGAAAATACTTAGTGTAAAGAGTAGATCAAAATGAAAAGACTTTTGCACAAGAAATGTGGCTTTTAAGGCCATAAGAACCACCACAAAGCCTTAAGTTTCTCTTATGTACACAACTTGTGAAGGGGTGTTAGTAATGAGTGATATACAAATGGAAAAAGGGAAGTTAGTCATGCTCCACTGTGTTACTTTGCCTGTACCTGGTTAGCAAAGTTGATCTTGGAAAAAACACCACTTCTGCAACCCCATCTACCTACCCAACTAATTTGCCTAACATTTTTTTATTTCTTCTTGGAGGGTGCACTTAGACTTGCAAACCCCTTGTGTGCCTTTTCTTTTACATTGGTTTTTTTGCTTTATTTCCTATCTAATACTACCCTTATTCCTTCCAAGGCCCCAGATTAAGCAGTTGGGAACCTTAGTTTCTTTACCTAGCTACTGATCTGCCAAGATTAAACAGTTTGGACAGATTTCTTTCTCTATTCTACAACATAAATTGAAAACATGGCATGACCCAGATTAGACTGTTGGGTCATCCATCAAAACTCTGTAATAAGCATGCATATACACACCTTCTCTCTTCTTGCAATTATGAAACCTTTGTAGCAGCAAAATGGAGCATATTTGGCACTTGTATTTGCCAATCATGAAATATGAAACCTATTGGTATAGGTATCCAACACCTACATCATGGCATACACTATGTCATGAGATTCATCATAAATAATATTGCAACAAAATTTAAAACATACCCTCATGAATAGACTTCTCCATGAGGCTATCCCTACAATATGACTTATTTTTTTAATCATAGTGAAAGAAAATTAGCTCAATACCAAACCATCATAAATCAAGCAAGACTTTCAGTTTCCAATTTGATTCTTCATACAAATTGGAATATTAAGTATTTCATCCATTCATGTATTAAGTTCATGAGCATAATCAATCATTCTTTCATATTAATGATCCCTGATAAACCCTGTCAATCACAATGACATCTCATATAATCATATTGTAGTGGCTACAACCACCCTCCAAAATTTTTTATTAGCTTCATTTTGGAGCCTCCCTACTGACCATCTTTAGTAGCATGTATTGCACTGTCAAGTACACAAGATTCAGTTGTTTTCTAGTAGATTTCTAGCCTATGCATGATAGCTTTTGCATCCCCCTCACAGGTTGTTTCTTCGGGCTTGGTCCAGTTGTAGGTTGAGCAGCTCCCTCAAGAAATTGTGCAATTCTGGAGGGGAACCAACCTTCCCTCCAAATATTGCACAATCTTGATTGACAAATTGCTGGGCTCCAGATTGCGCAATCCTGTCTGTTAACCTTCATTGGCAAAAATGTGCAATACAGCCCACTAGGATTGCTCAGCCCAGAAATTGTGCAATTCTAGGCAACAGTTAGTTGCTCAACCCAGAAATTGTACAATCCCTTTAGGACAACCAGCCCAATAGCTAGTATAAATTGCACAAATCCACCCTGGACAACTGATCAGCCCAAAAATTGCTCAATCACTCTGGGACAACCATCTCTGCTCAGCCCAAAATCTGCACAAATTTTCATCCCAGGCTCGGAGACTAATGCATGTGCCTTTAGGTTGAACGGTTCCCTCTGGGAATGAGCAAAACTGATTTGCCTGCATGGACTACTTCTCCTAAGGTAGCATGCAAAGGCATCCCTTGATTCAGGGATCTATTTTTAGTAGCTGGAGGTTACATGCAAGGATCATTTCAAAAACCTCCCGCCAAGTGTCGCTTTTCCTAGATTTTTTGCATGCGCTTCCTAACCTCAATTTTATCAAAAATCATCAACCAGATGCTAGAAATATCATTCCTCGCATCGACCTTACATCTCTAACATCCCACATTTCATCTAGGAGTCTTCGGCACATTCATCTCAGCTGTTTCGGGGTAAGCCCGCTTTCCATGTCTTGTGTTGTGTTTGTTTTTCTTTGTGTGTGTTGTCTGCTTGATTTCAGTAAATGCTTGTTGTCATTTTGATGTATGTTAGCTTGTATAAGCACCATTTCAATTTTCATTCGCATGTCACTGTTATCGCATGCATGACATTGTTTTTGCATAGACGGTCATCGTTGTGGCGACTTGCTTCACACACATGCATGCTTTCTCATTTTATGAATCCTGCACTTGTTGTTGCATGCATGATCATTCACTCTTGTTTACACTTAGTATCACCATGCATTCAAACTTCTCATGTTTTCAATCACTCGTTGGCCGGTCTAGGCTGCCTTGGCCTAGACCGAGCCTTGCCTAGCTACACTGCACATTTCTGGAAGCGAAGGCTCTACCTTCCCTCCAGAAATTACACAAGTCTAGCTGAGCACTGACCTCCAGGCTTGCATTGTGCAATTCTTGGAGGCAGTGTCCTACTAGCCCCAGAAAATGTGCAACGTAGTTTGGTGGTTACATGTCACTGCTAACTGAAATTGCACATTACGTAGTTTCAGCCCTCAGCAAGCCAGGCTGGATTGTGCATTGCATAGTTCCAGTAGTCAGTCACCCTCCTGATAGCTTAGACTGTGCCTTGCATATTTTTGAGAGTCAGTCGACCAACCTCCCGACGGAAATTGCACAACCTTCACGATCAATCACACGGGTATGCTGCAAGTCAGCCTCAAGTTTGTTTTGGTTTTCGACTGACAGATTTCTTTTCATGAGTGTTTCTATGTCTCTATGTGTCACAGGTGTTCATCTACCTCTCAGTATCACATGTACAATGGCTTCCAGGAGAGAAGAGTCGAAGACACCATTCAGAGCACACTTGGGGATGCAGTCGATCAAGTGTCTATGAAATTTCCTACCCATGAAGACATAGAGTTGTTCGAGGACAAGGACATTAAGATAAGATGGCAGCAACATCACAACAAGCAACACCATCAACAATAACTGAAGGCATCATACCTACACATAATGAATGCAAGAGGAAGGTTGTTGACAACACAAAGGCAAAACAAAGTTGCAAGCTCAAGTAGATCCACTTGTGATGAACACAACTTTGGAGATCGAGGCTATGAGGTGACAACGCGACACAAAGATTGTACAAAGGTAGAGAAATGAACATAGAAGGAGTTGCATGCACTGAAGCAGCAACTTGAGGAAGAACGAGAGTTGTACAAACAAAAGAATGAGTTACAACAAGGGGCGCAGCATGTGCAAATGAATGAAACTGTGCCTGTACAAGTTATAGATCCATCCTAGCAGCTAGAATGGAGGAGATAAGGTGAGTAGTGTTGTTGATCACATGCAAGGGAATTCAGCATCATTCATGTCATTTTGCACACACATGTGATCCAACCCATTTGGCATACTCACTGAGGCAAAGACGAGAGGCAAGTCAAACTGGAGCTGAACATGTACTTAGACAAGCTAATGTGCATGACCACCAGCACATGCTTGGAAATTAGCATAGACACCATGCATCAACATGTTGTCAGTTTGGTCACACCCAGGATGACCATGTGCATGCTATCAAATGATTTGGATGAAGGAGCCATATCAGTGTACCTGGATGTAACGAAGGCAAGAATTTGTTTCATCAAGATGTCACCATTAAGTGCATGAACACCATCATGCATGACTAAGCTTGGCATCAGCTCACCACCATCGACCATCACAAGGATTTCAAAGAGTTGGTTTCACCAAAACGGTCCAAGTGTTAGTGATGTCTTGCATAGCTTGCTCAAGCCATTTTGTCTCACATGGGTACATGTGCATTGTGATGTAATGTCTTGTTAAGTGGGAGTTCAAGTGTCGATAGTTAAATGTAATAATCATAGAGTAGTTGAAGAGTCATGAGGATAGATGAACAGTCACAAAGAGAAATGTCAAGGGTCATGCCACCCTTTGCTATAAATAGTCCCTCATAACTCATTATAAAGGCTTTTGGTCAGCCAAGCTTTCGATAAGAGTATCTTAGAGAAAGCTTGGACAATATTGTAATGAGCCTTGGCTTCTCCACTATGCAGAGCTAATATATCTCTTTGGAGAAGCAGGCGATTGTGGTTGTAACATTCCACTGTCAAAACCAATGGTTGGACATGGATGTATTCTATGACTAGAACTTACACTTCCTAATAAAATGGAGCCAACATGTTTCAAGCATATGTTTATTGTATTTCAGCTATCTTGAGTACTCTAAATGATATATGTATATGTTTTCTTACACATGCTTGTGTATCTATTTTTGTATATGTATGTATGAATATTTCTGAAATGTGTTGTTGGTTTAACCATCATTGCTAGCTAACTTTCCTTCCATGTTGTGGTGCATCTTTTCTCATGTGTTCCCTTTTTAACTCCAAGCTATCACAGGTTTCCAAGGGGTGCACTCACCTCACCCTTCATGTGTTAGAACCTCTCATGCACCTTCTTTGACTTGCCACATCTATCACACCCTTGCTACCAATAGGGAAATCTTCACTACCTCTATGTGAAACCGCGGTAAAGGCGATACTGCATGACCCACTGTTGGGACTCCTACACCAAACAGTCTGAGGTATAGTTGGGACTTCTTACCGGGGAGATCCCCTAACATTTTGGTGGGTCCAACATCATCAAAAAATCATTTAATCGTCAACAAGTTCATAATTATAACACATTTAACATATTTCCATGAGATTAGAGTTTAGATAACTCCTTACACCTTTTCAAAGCATACATAGAATTGATAACTCTAGTTCTCAATTTGACCAACGAATTTGTTGCCTAAATTCCTTTCTTTTTACCTTTCTACCTTGCTATTATTACCAACACTATCAACTAACATTATTGTTGTTGCAATAATCAACAATTTATTAGAATTTTCATTTCTTTTCTTAAGTTGTTCACATACCTACAATTTTTAGCCTGCATATATTTTCTTTGTGCATGTCCATTTTAACTCTCAACAACATCATTACTCAATATTTATAGAAATGGCCTTTCCTCCCCATTTTATTAATGTTCCAAGTTGCTAGAACCCATTGAGTATCCTCACAAGATCACCCATACATGGAAATTACAACTCCTGTTTTCCTGCCATCCGTATAGTCATAATATTTTGAAGGATAAAATTGCTTATCCTACTACAGTGATGGTTCTCAATAAAAATCTTCTCATATCATGCATCATCATTATTCCTTCACTACATGCGTGCATGCACACGCGCACACAAACACACACACACACACATATTCTCATATCAGACACCATCATTATTCCTTCACTACATGCGTGTGCGTGTGCGCACACACACACACACATTAGCCATACAACATTTTAAGGCTTAGGAAACTCCCCTTTTGTGCCATTCACATGGTTGTCACGTTGTTATCCATTTATTCTCGTGGAATCAACCACCCTACTTTGCTATCATTCTCTCCCTTCATGCCTTCACTTGCACAACTCTTCCTAGAGCTCCATTACTTGAATTATGCACCCAAAATGTTTTTGAAGGCCCAAAAGACATATAAGGCAAAGAAAAGAAGAAAATGAAAAACAATCCTAGTCCATCATGACAAAAAAAACATCACAACAGGGTAGCATGGCCATGCCTATGATCAACAGTCAAGAAGTCGAGAGAAAAATATGAAGCCTATAAAAAGGTACAAAAAAATTGAATACATTCAAATATCCGACAAGCGCCCAATACCATAAGTTCTAGTGCTTTCAATGGGCATGTGTAAACGATCAACCCGACCCATCTCCAAGGTTTCATGCAACCTTTTAAATTTGTAGGGCCCCTTCGATTTCTCCTAGGAGGGATCCTTCAATGCTTATTAGAGCCTCTTGAGGGAATGCCCTCTCCTCCTCCTTTCTCTTCTAACATGGTACATTGATTGTTCAAACACCTGAGAGTTCACACAATCCAATATTTTCTTGTTGTACTGGTCTTCCTATGTAAAGCCTTATAAATTTAACTATTAAAATCATTAATGCAAAATAAATATGAGTTGTTTCCCTACCATCCTATGCCAAGCATGCTTCCCCACAACATCACTATTAAATAAATTCAGTCTCCTTATTAAGACCAACAACAACAATTGAATTGAGCCCTTTTACCAAGGCCAACAAAAACATTTATAATAATCCCCTTTACTTGGACCAACAACATTAATTAGATATAGTATCTTTAACGAGACTATCATCATAACATATGCAATTTTCATGATTAGTTAGAAACAATATAACACATTAGCATCAGCCATCATTCACAGTTATGAAATTATCATGGTTTCAAAATGCAAAATACATATATGTACATAGAAGCATGTTTACCATCATGCCATCACAGATTTTAGATATCAGTATTTTTACCAAAACCATCAGCATTATCTAAAATCATCCTTCCTTATCAACAAACATGATCAAATTTTAAAGATTATCCTTCTTGCTAAGGCCAACAATCATGGCATCTACAATCTCAAAAATCAGTTAAAAGGCCATATATCATCTTTATAATTTATAATTATCACATTTATGAAATGCATCAGGGGCATGCATGCGAATTGCAATCAATACATGCCCATTCAATCACAATGTTGCACCCAACACCCACTTCCACAAGAAAGTAATTGACATAACACATCACTCTCTAATAGAGTAAAAAAATATCATGCCTCCAGTCAATCAAGGATCTTTTCCACATAACAAACAGACCATGGGATTCTCACATCGCAATCAACATATATATCTATTCAATAAAATCAAGCAATGCTATGCAGATACAAGAAACACATGGATTTCCCCAAATCCCTCATATCATGTGAAAATTCACATGCACATTTCATTCAAAGTATGATAGGGCACACCATTTAACGAATAGTATTGGTACACTACAAACAACCATACACCCAACCATGCAGGAAGTCCTAAAACAATTGAAGAAATGACAAGCATCAAGGTCACATCAATAGATTATTTGGACCTCCACGGTGCAAGATAGCAAGCACATGCAATGTCAATGCCTTTTCCAAAGTAGCATGTTAGAAACATCATGCAATCCATAATCAAATTCTATAAGTAGCATATAATAATATTCAACTATTATACTCAGATCTTGAGCTCCACTAATCTCTCGAGGTCCAATGTTGAATCTTCTACACTATTAACTCAATAATAGGGCACTAATTTAAATACCAAAGGTCTAGTGTTGAACCTTTTCTTTGATACCACTTTGTAACACACCCCATCCACCATTAGCCCATACTAAGGGTAGAAAAAGGTGTTACTATGATTGACCTGACCTCCAATGTCATGTTATGGAAATGGGGTCCAAAAATTTCATTATTTTTCAAACTACTCAAAACAAAAAGTAAACAAAACCATTACATCCATCTCGTTGAGACCTTTCTCACGATAGAAACTTTACCTCAATCTAAATCGCAAATCAAACGATATGGTTATTTAAAGTCTAACCCATTAATCCCTACCATGTCATCAGCTCTTCCATGTGTTACCCACAGGCTCTCCATGTTGAACTTCACATCTCTGCCATGTCACACCCCAAGCGGGGCCACGTCTCTTTCTTACCAATGGCTACCACCGTAGCCATTCCACCTCATCTGAGATTGGGGTCTATAAGACCAACTTGATGCTCGCAAGTCACAATATTTGCGTTATAATGATATTATGGAGTATAAGGTCTGTGTTGGCATTATGTTTCTGGTGAGGTTATATGTTACAGATGTTGTACTTGATGGCAACACCCATGGCATGGCTCTCAATATGTTTAGAATTAATAAGTACGCAGGAGAACAATTCAGAAGATGCGTACCCGCAGGTACGACGTGCAGGGACCGCGTCCAGACACGCAGGTTACCCATTCATGAGGTGCGTACCCCAGTGCACACACTTCAAGGTAGTAAAATGTGCACACGTGGGGTTTCTTATGTTTAACCCTTGGTATTTAGCCAACGATATTGTGTTATTATGGTTTTGGCCCGTGGTATTGATCCATGATTTGAGGAAGAGCTTGCCTATATAAAGCAAAGGAGATCATTTGGCTTTAGTATGCTTTTGGGTTGAATATCTTAAGATCTGAAATATTTGGGTTATTGTTTCAAAAAGCTTGATCTATATGAAAGTGAAGTGGGAAGCGAATCTGTGAAGGGTGATCTCTCAAGCGCTTGATCATATCTGGGTATCCGTCTAACTGTAGCACACTCGTGATCTGCAAATTCGGCCCTAATCTGATGTACGCAGGTGTTTAACGGTGCCTCTGCGTAGGTACGCAGAGCAGAAGAAGGCGAGCTGCGTGGGTACGCAGAGCAGAAGAAGGGTGACTGCGTGGGTACGCAGAGCAGAAACAGGAGAAATGCGTGGGTGCGCAGAGCAGCAGTGGTTTAGGTGCGTACGCACAGTAAACGTACGCGGCACGATAGTCTTTTGGGGTGTGTGCCTACTGTGACAGTACGCGGCGTGATAGTGCATTTGGGTGCGTACTGTACGCAGCGCAGTAGAAGAAGCAGTGCGTGGTCACGCAGTGCAGCAGAAGGAACTCTGCGGGTATACGCAGAGAAGCAGAGGGTGAAGTGCGTAGCGACGCAGGCCCAAGAAAGGAAAGCTGCGTATCTGTCTCATGACTATCTGTTGACTGAATTTTTCTGTTGATAAGGTGTTCTGGGTTTACTTCTGTGTTGTTGATCTGGTTACTTTTGTTGACTATGAAATCTACGTACTTGATGATCATTTGATATTTATGGATCCAGTTTGAAAATTTATGAAAAGTGGTCCTTGAAAGACAAGAAGTAGGGGGTTGTAGCTCCCTTCCAGGAGAGACTGGAAAACGAGAGAGAGTTGTAGCTCTCTGCAGGTTGCAGCCTGCGTACTGGTAAAGGACTGAACCAGTACAAGACCATTGTAAAAGGAGTTTCTAATTTGAAAGAAGATAGAGACATATTGCAGCAGGTGGTTTTCACCCACATTGGGTTTCCACCTTATATCTGGTGTTCTTTGATGTGACTGTCTGTTTTTCCTTGTTCATGCTCATTATTTTATGGTACTGATATGCAAACATAATTCAAAGTGTAAATAAGGAAGAGTTGGTAAAAGATCTAGATAATACTGATTCACCCCCCCTCTCAGTATTATTTTCAACAATTGGTATCAGAGCCGGGTTCTTCTAAAGAAGCTTGATCGCTTGAAGGAAGATCTTTCATCATGAGAAACTATGAGAGGGAAGCATCTATCAGGCCACCGATTTTTGATGGGACAAACTTCAACTATTGGAAGGTAAGAGTTACTGCATA
>APFE030511713.1:21846-47133 GCA_000404065.3 Pinus taeda
CAGATGCAGATTGGGCCGGAAGCGTGGATGACATGAAGAGCACAAGTGGTGGTGCGTTCTTTATGGGTTCCAGATTAGTATCTTGGTTCAGCAAGAAATAGAGTTCGATTGCCTTATCCACAGCTGAAGCGGAATATGTTGCTGCTGCATCTTGCTGCACTCAACTCCTTTGGATGATGCAGACCTTGCAGGATTTTCAAATCACTTGTACACCACCTATCTCTATCTTATGCGATAACAAAAGTGCAATCAGCATCTCAAAGAATCTCATCATGCATTCAAAAACCAAGCACATACCAATCAAGTATCATTTTCTCCGGGAACAAGTGCTTGAACAAAAGGTCAAGTTGGAGTATGTTCCTTCTAAGGAACAAGTTGCTGATATTCTCACCAAACCATTGCCCAGGGAGACTTTTGAATACCTCAGGCAAAAGCTGGGGGTTGTTGATGCATCATCTTATTGTTAAGACTCTTCTGATTGTTGACTGTACGCATGATTCATCTGGGGTATATGCGTACATGTGCTGGGTTGCGGCACAGGTTCAGGGGGAGTATATAATGCATTGTTGGCATTATGGAGGATGCACAAAAGGAGATCATGGGAGCTGGTCTGAATATAGTTGCAATATGTCTCTATCTCTTTCTTGGTCATTAATGGTGTCTGGTGGATTATAGTTCTTCTTTGCAGATCTGGTCCATAGGGGGAGCATGTTCTTAGGGGGAGCATAACCCTTTGCCCTTGATGTCAAAGGGGGAGAATGTCACTGAACTTTTTGAGGTTGCCATCAAGTCCAAAGGGGGAGATTGTTGGCATTATGTTTCTGGTGAGGCTATATGTTACAGATGTTGTACTTGACGGCAACACCCATGGCATGGCTCTCAATATTTTTAGAATTAAGAAGTACACAGGAGAACAATTCAGAAGATGCGTACCTGCAGGTATGACGTGCAGGGACCGCGTCCAGACACGTAGGTTGCCCATTCATGAGGTGCGTACCCCAGTGCACACACTTCAACGCAGTAAAACGCGCACACGTGGGGTTTCTTATGTTTAACCCTTGGTATTTAGCCGACGGTATTGTGTTATTATGGTTTTGGCCCGTGGTATTGATCCATGACTTGAGGAAGAGCTTGCCTATATAAAGCAAAGGAGATCATTTGGCTTTAGTATGCTTTTGGGTTGAATATCTTAAGATCTGAAATATTTGGGTTATTGTTTCAAAAAGCTTGATCTATATGAAAGTGAAGTGGAAAGCGAATCTGTGAAGGGTGATCTCTCGAGTGCTTGATCAGATCTGGGTATCTGTCTAACTGTAGCACACTGGTGATCTGCAAATTCGGCCCTAATCTGATGAAAGCAGGTGTTTAACGGTGCCTCTGCATAGGTACGCAGAGCAGAAGAAGGCGAGCTGCGTGGGTACGCAGAGCAGAAGAAGGGTGACTACGTGGGTACGCAGAGCAGAAACAGGAGAACTGCGTGGGTGTGCAGAGTAGCAATGTTTCAGGTGCGTACGCAAAGTAAACGTACGCGGCGCGATAGTCTTTTGGGGTGCGTGCCTACTGTGACAGTACGCGGCGCGATAGTGCATTTGGGTGCGTATTGTATGCAGCACAGTAGAAGAAGCAGTACGTGGTCACGCAGTGCAACAGAAGGAACTCTGCAGGTATACACAGAGAAGCAGAGGGTGAAGTGTGTAGCGACGCAGGCCCAAGAAAGAAAAGTTGCGTATCTGTCTCATGACTATCTGTTGACTGAATTTTTCTGTTGATAAGGTGTTCTGGGTTTAGTTCTGTGTTGTTGATCTGGTTACTGTTGTTGAATGTGAAATCTACATGTACTTGATGATCATTTGATGTATATGGATCCAGTTTGAAAATTTATGAAAAGTGGTCCTTGAAAAGAAGTAGGGGGTTGTATCTCCCTTCCAGGAGAGACTGGAAAACGAGAGAGAGTTGTAGCTCTCTGCAGGTTGCAACCTGCATACTGGTAAAGGACTGCACAGTACAAGACCATTGTAAAAGGAGTTTCTAATTTGAAAGAAGATAGAGACATATTGCAGCAAGTGGTTTTCACCCACATTGGGTTTCCACATTATATCTGGTGTTCTTTGATGTGACTGTCTGTTTTTCCTTGTTCATGTTCATTATTTTATGGTACTGATATGTAAAAATAATTCAAAGTGTAAATAAGGAAGAGTTGGTAAAAGATCTAGATAATACTGATTCACCCCCCCTCTCAGTATTATTTTCAACAGTCTGCACACTTCAAAACCCACATCCCCTCTCGACTTATGCGCTTTTTCCTGGCCCCGATCCTTTACACACATAAGTGCATGCCCCTCTTTTAAATTACCTCAGGCCCCTAGGACAATCAATGGCTCCCACCAACCAAAGAAATCAATGACCAAAATAAAAAACGACCTTCCCCGAGCTTGAAACCCCAGGCTTTCCTCGCTGTGCCACTTTTGGAAATCTTCTAGGGCGACCTTAGTTCTAGGGTGGCATCATGTTAACATTCCCCTGGTAAGTACGTAAATCCCTAGCCCAACTCGCTACCTCTCCTCCAAAATCTATTAGGATTATGTTAACCCCAAAGGGACATCATGCTTATGTCACTCAATCTAGGTGGCCTCTTCCACGAGTGCCACATGTAAATCAGTTTTGGCCCACTTGGATTTGCCAAAAGTCCATTCTAGGTGCTACATGTCTCACCACCATGGCACCCCATCACCTCTATTCCATGCCATTTTCCATGATGGCCTGAGCCCCACCAATCTCTCGGACCCTTACATAATCAATTATGTATTATAAAAAAAATCGGTATCTTAATGGTTTGTAGGCGTCAAGGCCTTAGATAATGATTTTCCATCATCTCCCGTTCCTCCCTTCCATTCCCCAGTCAAAATATTATGTGCACAAAGGAAAACCCCTAGGATTCCAAAGCCCTAGGGTCCACCCATTTGATGACTCTTATGGCTCGAGGCACCAACAATTTATATTTAAACGAGAGCCCCACGTGAGTACCCCAGGAATAAATACCTCGACTGCCTTTTCTCTTGCACAATTGATCTCTATTTTAAAACCCTGGGGATCTCTCTTGATATGTATGGTGAAAATAAAAGCATGATATACAATTTTATTTCAACAAAAAATGGTTATTAACAAAGATCTACCCATATATTTTGTGCTTAGGCATCTTAGAAAAAGTTTAGCCTTAGGTAACACAAACATTCATGTATCTGCTATATCCATTCGATTATCCTGAGTTTAAGTTTATGAAATAGACATAGGAATTAGATTGTTCCTCTAGAGTTTCACTAGAGGTCCGCATTACAAGAAGTTATATTCCATGGCATTAACAAATGCATTTTACCATTACTCAAAAAATACACGGGAATAATCAACATTCCCCTTTTATATAGGAAATCTTATTCCTCAATGTTAATGTGAGAAATTCATCAACATAACAACTGGGTATGTAATATTAAATGCAAGGAATTATGAATAAGTACAATTACATGAAACACACAAGATCTAAACCGCTCCTCAAATCATAAAGTAAAGAACATTTATCAACATCAGCCCATTTTTGTCATAGTGTGCATTTATAATACAAACATAATTTCATGAGATTAGACAAGTATTTATCTTGTAATGAAGAACCTGACAACTGATGTTGGGTTTCTAACACTCCACCTAACCTTAGATTTTCCTACACTGCAATCTTTCTTGTAGCCAATCACCTCTGAGCTAGATTTGAGAGCTTGAGGAGAAGTTCTCAAAGGATTAAAACCAATGTTGCTAGCTGAAATAGGGTCTCCCAAGGCTACACCACCTCCACCTACCAACTAATAAAGAATTCAAGCAATTACTACATTAAAGGGCCTTTATCTAGACCAACATAAATGCAGGGGATTCTTTCAAACACAAAGAGTCACCATTCAGCCACAAGTGAAGATATTAATGTGGGAGGATTCATCAGCTGCAAAAGATTATATTAGGCCAATAGATTCATCAGTACACAAACTTCTCACCCTTTCTTTGCGTCTTCTTTTCTATGCTCCTTCTTCTCACACAAAATATTTAATCCATCACTTACATATAATAAACTTAACCCATTTTCTTCTCATTACACTATAGAGGCATTCCATTTATTTAGCAAGGTTACATGGGATTCAAGCAAGAACATGGAATCAAAATTCAATTACAAGAGAAGAGCTTAAAATGTGAAGGTTCATCAATTGGACAACCTAATGTCAGGCCAATAGTTTCATCATTCCCCAAGCTTCTGAGTGGGTTCATCAGTCTTAAGGAAAGTCACTCTTTGTGGGTTCATCATACCTTAGGCAAGCCACTAGTTAGTCATAGGAGAAGATCTTAACATGGGAAGGTTCATCGATTGGAAAAGCTATTTCTAGACCAATAGTTTCATTAGTCAACAAGCTTCCGAGTGGGTTCATTAGTCCTAAAACAAGCCACTCTTGGTGGGTTCATCAACCCTTAGGAAAGAAAATATTAAAACTCACTCATTCTCTCTCTCTCTCTCTCTCTCTCTCTCTCTCTCTTTCTCTCTCTCTCTATTTTCCCTTTCAAAATTCTCTCTTAAGTTGGGTTCTTCCCCAGATTAGTTTGTGATTTCTCCCCCTTTTAAATAATTTTTGCTTTTTCCTTCTTCTTGCCTCTATGTCTTCCACTAATGCAAACTCCTCAGCATGTTTTCCACATTGAATGCTTCCCTCCAAAGTGATGTCAAGCCAAGTTTATGGCCCTCTTCCTTGTTAATTGTCTCCATGCCCTCCTCCTAGCATGAATGAATGAATTTCCTCTTTTTCTTTCCCCTTCTCTAGAAGTATTCTCCCTGTGGGTTTCCACTACCTTCATTGCAACCGTATACATTTTTCATGGAGATGCGTTGATCCTTCCCTCCTCCCAAGTCTCTAGTAGATGGTTCTATTTCATTGCATGTAGTTTGTAGTAGTGTTTTCATGCCAACTCCCCATGTGAATTCCTTAGTAAGTCGTCCTCAACCTACTTCTCTCCTACCAAATCAACCCCCCCTTCATTAATTTTTGTGCTCTTTTACTTGTAAATGTTTCCAAGAGATAGTGGCTCTCATCCTTAAATATTCTTCAGTTGGAATTAAAGCACAACCTACCCATGTAAGGCATGCCAATCAACCTCCATGACTAGTGTTAAAACAGTTAGGCCTTCTCCGTTTTCCTAAGCAATCTCCCTCCCCAAGATCTGAAATATGTGTTTGAATTCTCAACCATTTTAATTATAAAAGAAATTTTTACAATGTTAACAATAGGGCAAGTAAATAGGCGTTGTCAAAATTACTCTTACTAAGCTAAACCTCCACAATGTTCCAAAAAACTTTGCAATTCAAAATCCCCCCCCTGTTGGGCGCGGGATCCCCCAAGGGAATTTTTGGGGCTTAGAGCCCAGATTTTGGTAAAAAATTGTAACTTCAATGTAAAGACTCTGCATTCTGTGGGCGTGGAGCATGTAGCTTGTAAAAGAGTCATAAGGTTGTCCACCCTCAATTTTGTAATATAATTTTGCCTAGAGAGATCTACCCATGGTCCGCAGACCATGGGATTGTATAAATAGAGTGAGGCTCTAAGTAGTTAAGACAATCATGGAAGAACATATTTAAGGATGAATAGTTGAGTCATATATGAAGTGTAAAGTCTAATTTTGGGTTGTAGAGTAGGAGAAGGCTCTGCAGCTAAGTGTGTAGAGGCCTAGTAGTCCATAGCTGAGTGCACGGACCCCTGTAGCTAAGTGCACAGGGTGTGTCAAGTCTGTAACAATTGGGGCATTAATAAAGAGAAGTTTCATATCCATTCTGCATATTTATTTCCTGTTTTATGAATCTATTACACTAAATATAAATTGCACTTTTACTTCTTATATGATGCATGAATATGTATGAATGTGTTGAATGTGTTCAATACAAGATAGAATATCTATTTATGCAAATTTGACTAACATCTGTAAGAAGATAAGTAAGATTCATGGTGTAGTTTGGGGAAATAGTGCAGTTCACTACCATAGCAGTGCGAACACATCTCAGCCCCTAATTAGGGCTATCCGAAAGATAATTATAACAAATCGTGAGGGTATTGAAGGTTAGGATAGTGCGTGAAGTAACGCACGCGAAGGTAAGCATCGTTGGACTAAATTGACACCACAAACATCTCAAGGGTGCAGAAACTTGGTTTCAACATGCCCCCATACTTCTTTGGGTGAGACTTCAGTCCGTGGTCCACAAGCTGATGCAGAAAGGGCCATTAGTGTAGGGATTTGTTTCGCTAAATAACTCCGAACCTAGGTCAGGCCCCCTCTAGCCAACAAATGGTTTCATTTTCGGGACCAGAATCTGCATAGAGATGTTTGATGTTGTATCATTGGAATCCAACTAAGAAGGAAATTGAAGGCTGGTTGGACAGAAGAATTCACGAGTTTGCAACACAGGAGAACAGGAACCCATGACTATCAAAAGAAAGGTGATTAGACTGCTATCTATACATGGAGATCCATGAAATATTCTTCACGTCCTTCCCTACTAAGCTATACGAGTGGATCACAAAGCTAGCAGATAGCCAAGGGAGGTGGAAACTTGATGGTCCTATTGTGTGGACCCCAGAGTTAGTGTGAAGGGTGGAAGCATCGGAGGATAAGATCATGTGCGACGTTGATCATTAGCTCGATCATATCATAGGAGGATTCATTATTGAGTTCACGGTTGACTCCTTAGTTAGATACAACGAGGCAGAGTGACCCTTTCTCAAAGGACCATGAGGTAAGTATGTAAAGTACTTAAATACTTGGATTAAAATGCTATTATCCGAAAATAGGGTTATGCAGTTACCTTGATGTTTAGTGCTACGCAAAGTGGAAAAGCATACAGGAATGAAGGAAGTAAGGGACTAGAAACTAGCCCCTTGATTTCATCTCAGCGAGGGGATGAGGAAGAGCTCGCGAAGGTCTCACCATGAAGTGCGATCAATCTGATAAGGCAAAGAATTCTGCAAATACCACCTCCACACATGCCACCACCAGTTTCACCACAATCACCTCCATCTTCACCCGTACCACTTCCATCACCACCGCGATTCAATATGGCAAGCACAGTGAAGTTGCTTGTGTTCAAGGGTTTGGGAAATGAGGATCCGAGCCAAATTTGGTTCGTGGTAAGGGTTGTATGGGAAGCGTAAGGAGTTACAAATGACAATATAAAGAAAGTGACACTAGTTAGCACCTTATAGGACCATACACTGACCTAGTATATTAAGCACTCCAATGATAATCCAAATGTGTGAATTGTGGATATCCAAGCAACGCTAAACAAAGAATTTAGTAGGCCAAAGTCTGAAGCACAGTCGATCATTGGATTCAAAGAGATCATGATGCTACCAAGTGAGACCCCTTGGGAGCTACATCAAAAGCTAAAATGTATGATTTACGAAGCTAATATGAATCTGATGGATGGACAACATCGCGAATGGTTTGTAGCTTCGCTAATGCCACATTTATGAATTGTGCTATTGCAGCAGAAGATAAAGACTCAGGCGGAGGCCATAGAGATTTATATGAGGCTACATGAGACCTTGATGAAGGATCCTAACTTAGGAGTTCAGAAGATCCACGCGCAACTGAAGAATTTATGCCTTGAGATGAAGAGTGTGAAACAAGATAGGACTGCTAGACCAGAAGTGCGCAAAGAGGTATGGTGCATAAAATGCAAGGGTTAGGGTCATGACAAGGACCACTGCCCAGTGTTCGCAAATTATCTCGTAGGAGGAGGACCGATACCCTTAAGACCAGAAGTGCAAGTAAGACCTCATGTGGCACCTGCTTCGTGGTGCATGATTTGTCAAATAGCATGCAAACATTCCATGGATAATTGTCACTTGTTACAGAAGTATATGAAAAATTCGTAGTAGTTGCTCTGCAATTTTTGTAGGTCAATGAGACATGATAAGCACACTTGTAGAAGCTAGGAGTTAATAATGGATATCACTCCCACCTATAGAGTTCAGGTAGAAATTGAGCCCCTTGACCAAAATGCAGGAATGGCGCGAACAATATTTCAGGAGCATGGGAGAGGCTGAAGTGAAGGAGGACATGGAAGAGGTCGTAGACAATTGATATGCTACAATTGCAAAGGGCAAGATCATTATGCCTATGATTTCACAAATCCAACGTGCCCTTCGTGTTTGTATTGCAACTTGTTTGATCATGAAACAGAAGATTGTCCTACACTGATAGCTAGGATAATGAGCGCTTTTGCCTCCCCTCACTCAGAACTTGCAGATGATGAGGTCTGAGCTGCATGAGGAAGACCCAAATGTGAACATTGTGCTCCAAAGTGGAATCACGATGGGAGATGACAAAGGTAAATAACCAAAAGATAGTACTTGGGTTCACAAAGTTCTGGAAAAAGAGGTAGAGTTTGATTTGGAGCGCACTCGGGAAACCTTCATGGAAGCCAAGAAGAGCTTCACTGAGGCCTCCACTTTAGGAAACAAATATAAATCGGAGCCGAAGATGGACCCATCTATTCTCACAACATTCCTGGAGACATGTATGAAGCTATTGCGCGATAGTAAGGCAGTGAAAGGGTTACAAGAACTCATTAACAGATGCGCTAGGATTGTGCCATGAGAACCCCACGTAGTCAGGAAGATCAGAAAACATAATACAAGAATGGGAAGAGAAATGAGACTAACCGTGTAGATCGAAAAATATGAGATGGATCAGGTCATCCTGGATTTAGGATCATATGCGAATGTTCTACCTGTTAGGTTCCTATAATAATAGGATTCATAATTTTGAATTGACTATGTTAAGTCTTGTAATATTGTACATACCTTTGCTTTTCTGCAGATGTTTTCCATATTAAAAATTAAAAAATGTAAAGAAGAATAAGAAAAGATAAAAAAAGTGAAAAAATATGAACCCCCAAAAAAATAGATTGTGAAAGTGTGCAAGTCTAAGTGCCACTACTTTTTACTTTTCTGTGCAAAATAATGGTTGTGTGTAGCATGTCATAAATGCCAAAACCCATGATAATCAAACTATTTAATCTTGACTATTTCATGCTTTAAATTTCATGTTCATAGATATAGAATAAATATCTAGCCAAACTGTTTAATCTTGGCAGATCAGTGGCTAGGTAGAGAAATAAAATGTGCTCATAAGCTTAATCTAAGCCATTGGAAGATATAAGGTTAGAATTAGATAGTTTTTTTCACAAAAGAAAAATGAAAGAAAGGGTCTACTAGCTTGAATGCACCCAATAAAGTGAAGAAAAAATGTTAGAGTAAGTAAAGGGAAAGTAGAAGAAAGGTTGCAAAAATACAAAGTTGATTGAAGCATAAGCAAATTTATCATGCTTAATCCAATGTTTCAGTGTGTAGGAGCAGTTATGAAAGTGAAAGGATATCCACAAGCTAATTTAATTAACTTCCCCTTATTTCATTTCGTCCCCCACTACATACTTACTAATTTTCCCATTATCCCATCATTCCTTGTTAAAATACCCTTTTTCCCTTCATTTTCACCCTTGCCCCTTGGTTTCACACGTTTTCCTAGCAAATTACCTTCCAAAAGTCATTTCCCAACCCAAAACTCCCTTTTCCTAGTGTGAAACCCATTCCCCTTTGAAAAATCATTTTCCCCTTATTAATTTCCCTATTTTTCCTAAAAAACCCTTAAAACCCTCTTTTCCTAAGTTTTGTCTCCCTCCCACTTTATTAGATTAACTTGCAAATTCAATTTTTTCCCATTTAATCCACCCCCTTGGTGTGGTTAAATAAACCTCACCGCATTTAACCCAGGTCCCACTATATTAAACCCACGCATTATACTTTCAACCCGCACCAATTATTCATTAAATAATTACAATTTAAGTGTAATTATCCCTCGAGCCCCGCTAATCTCTACTTGATTTCCCTCCATGTAGCTTGACCATGCGATAACCATTAGATATTTCACCCCCAGATTTGATAGCACGCATCCATATCGTGCGCTCCTGTTGTCCGACCTTTACTAGCCTGAGAGCATGCGAGATTCATGGTTTTGCTCGTGCCCCTTTTGGTTACGTGGTAGCACTGGATGAACTCGCGTGTTCTCATGAAAATACCACCCGATGGCCAAAAGCGGTGCGATGAGCCTTAATACCACCTCCCCCTAAAGCCGAAACCATCACTGTTCATATTATGAAATTCTGTGCCAATTCTAGCTGTTATCCGTTAAAACGCCAAAGACGCTCATTTTTGCTCTTTTCACTTGTTTTTCATTAAAAAATTGCCTTAGTCATTTACGCCACCCTGAGCCTTTGCAAGCAGATTTCACCATGGATTACCTCCCGAACACGCTTCGGACTCCGTCCACAGTTCTTCCCCATTCAAATATAGCCTTCGGTCACTACCTCTCAGACCTAGATTTTATTAACGAATTGTTTTATTTTGCATGTGATTAATAGAACATGAGCTTGGATAAGCAGTTTTGATACTAGTTCCAAAACATATTTACTCCAAGATTCACGAGGAAATTAATTCAAAAGCCTTCATTCAAAAGAAAAATACAATTATCACAGTACAGGAAGAAACCATTCACACAGAGGCGGTAATGGTTAAAACACAGATGAAATCATTTTTCACCAGCACAACAAAAGGCTCTTGCAAACCACTCTTTAAGAAACATTATGTATTCTACATAGTAAAAATGATTTTTACTAAAAACATAGAAACATGAAAGAGTGAGTAAGATTTACAGTAAAAGGTAAAAGTAAAAGCACGTGACAAAACATTCACGGTGAAAGAAATACAATTAGAAAAATAGAGGAGGCAGATGAAAGTGTATCAGATGAAGGTCATAAATAAATATGATATCTAGCATGAAGACCAAACAACCAAGAAGCTTAAAGGGAAAAAGATCAGAGACTAAAAGCCATCAAAACCTAAATAACAGGGACAACAAACAACAATTCAATAGCTGTCTCTATCTTCTTGCATGAAGATATTTCCTTTTCCTAGATTAGTTCTCAATGCAATTTGAGATATTTTGTAAGTTCCTTTTGTATAAATATTTCATAATTCGAAGTATTCTTCTATATATTTGTAGAGTTATTTTGATCTTAAACCTAAGGGAGATTGTACCACTTTTCAGGTCAACAGACTGGAGAAAGTAATACAAAAATTGCACCAGAGGATTCAGGAGATGAGCTATTGCAGTGAAGTATCCTCTTTGTCTGATTTTGTTACCTTCTTATGTCTTTCATAAAATTAATTGTTATCTAAATTTGAATGAATTAACTGGAAATTTAACTCATAATTTGTTTAAGTACACTCTGTTTTGAACAACTTTTCATTTATATGTTTTCCTCTGGTACCCAGATTTGAGAACCCTTAATTTCTCTCCCATCTCGGTTGACCTCTTTCACTTTCCTTCATGATCTGGCCTAGGAAACCCTTAATTTCTCCTCTAATCTAATTGGAAACCAATTCACCTTCAAGCCTTTGAGATCTGTAGTAACTCCTCTATCTTGCCGTCTAGACACTGTTTTTATAACTTAATCTAGTTTTGTTTGTCTGATATTTGACTCCATAGCCCAATGGTAAAAGACAACCCTTTTCATCTAAGTAAGTGATCTCACCACCCAAATCCAAATTGAAAACCCAAGAACAATCATAAATAGCCCAAAATTAGGAAGGCTAGGTCATGATCTCCACAAGTGGTTTGTGGTTACCTCTATAATTTCTTTTTCTGACAACTTTGAAGAAATTTTGGAGTGATAACATCATTGGCGACCATAATAGGGACTTCGATCCTCGGTCTCATAAAACTTTAAGGAAACCTTAAATTTCATCTTGAGCCCCTTAAGGTCATTTTCAGAAGTTGTTTTCAAAAAATTTCATAAAAACAGTTAAAAGGTTTAGAATTGTGGCTCCTAAGAAGATTCACTATACCAGGGCAAATCCAGATCCAAACCCTGCAACTATAGTTGATGACCCAGACAGAATTTTAAGAAAACCAAAAAACATAGAAACTCGGGCAAGTAATAGCGAGTTAGTCAAAGCAAACTCACTTCCTAAGGAGTTGTCAACTTTAGAGGAAATCCCTTTTGATTTCTCATTTGACCTTACATTATTTAGAGCTAAATCTGAGAATGACATCCATGAAACAATGTTAGACCTTGAGTTTGTTCAACTCATTGAATAAAAAAGGGTGATTATCCATCCAGATTTAGATCAGTTTGTCTTGGAGAGTTTTGACAAGTTAGAATCTTTGACCTCTACATTGATAATCCAAATAGATGATGCTTACCTTCAAAAATATATTGAACTAGCTTCCCTTACTGCTGCTACCTCTGAAATTTCTACACAATCTCCAATCACTGTAAATACACCTTCATTTACCACAACCTCACCTATAGTAACCACCACAATACATTCCCCTAAACTAGCTATTCATCAACCATCTTCACCGTCATTTAGTTCATCTCCATCCAATTCAAGCCCTTCCTCAACTACCAACACTTTACTCCCTAGTCAAACTAGAATCCAAGCCATGGCAGACTGATATGCACCTTTGGTTTTACCTGCACAACTCCATGCCATGCCCCAAGATTATCAAGGCAAAATCTTCTTGTTTGATGCTACAGGTAAGTACACTTCCCAATAGAATGTGAACAAAATGACATACTATTTTGACTTGCATGAGGTAGATGAATCAGATGTCCAAATGAGGTTGTTTTCTCAAACATTAACTAGGGATGTTAAGAAATGGTTCAAAGATTTACCTGCTACCCATATTGTAGACTTAACTACTTTTCATAGATTGTTCCTTGATAGATGGGAGAGAAAGAAAACCCCCCTACAAATACTTTCTGAATATGATAACATTAGAAGAGCTCCTAATGAGTTAGTTCAAGATTATTGTATTAGGTTCAATAACATCTACTATCCAATCCATGCTAATCTTAACCCTCCACCTGAACTAGCATTAAACAAACTCCTTGATGGTTTTGACACTAACATGTCATACTAGTTAAGAGAAAGAAACCCTCAAACGAACAAATGCAAAGTAATGTTGTTAGTGTAGAGGCCAACCTATTAGCCAAGAAATCTAGAACGAGAAATGAAAAGAGAGTTGTAATTAAAGAGGAAACTTCCACTTCTGATGGAAAATAGATAATTTAGCAAAGAGTGTAGAGAGAATAATGGATAGGTTTGAAAACATGGAAAGAAAAACTCAATGGGAGAATCAACAACCACCCCCAATAAGAAACCCCAACTTTAGGAAGAATCCTAATGCTGGGAAGAATGGTATACTAGATCAGTAGATTAGGCCTCCCTTCCAAGAGAACTATGCTGAGGGTTCATAGAGCCATGAAGAAGAGGATGACACCCAAATAAACTTGTTAGGAATAAACAATGAAAATATTGTTTTTCTTACTCAAGAAGAACAAGATTTGTACATGTTGCAACAATTGCAATTAGAATCTAGTGAGTCCTTTGACTTTAAACAAGGTTATGAGTCAGTTATATATGAGGTTCACAAACAATATAGCTTAAGAAGTAAAAAGAACAATGAAGCTCCAACTAAAAGATCAATCCAGACCCAAACTAAAAAGATAACAGAAGCTTCTGTCACTAAAATTTTACAAATCCTTCCTAGGGGAACACTGAAGACTTCTACCCCAAAAATTGTAGATATAACCTCCATTGAAACTCAAACGTAAACAATCACTTAAAACATTTCAAATAGGAGCAATCAAAGCAAAATGACTAAAACACAAATTGAATTTCCTAGTGCTGAGAAACAAGATAAAAACACACAGATTGCATTTGTTAAGTAAGATATCATCCAAACAAACAAAGCTCAAATCCCTTTCAACATCAAAACTGAAATAGAAAAATTCAGTTTCTTTGACCGAACTAGTAAAGAATGAATCCTATATATCACAGATAACTAAAGCTTTAAGTATAGGAGAGGGAGAAGATGTTGTCAATTTGAATGATGATCAACCTGAATTATTGTTTGGCCTTGAGGCCAATGGTATTCATCAGCAAGGGGGAGTCCCTCCTTTCTACATTAACCTAAACATTCATGAAAAAATATTACATAATGCTATGTTAGACTTAGGGGAATCTCGTAATTTGATGCCAAAAGAAATCATGGAGAGACTAAACCTAGACATTACCAGACCATATAAGGACTTATTTTCTTTTGACTCTAGCCAAGTTAAATGCCTTGGTTTGATCAAGGATTTATGTGTAACTCTAGTCCAGTGCCCAACAAAGAGTATTTTGATGGACATAGTAGTTGCAGACATCCCACCCAAATATGGAATGCTTCTATCTCACTCATGGGGAGCAAAATTGCAAGGATCCTTGTAGTTAGATATGTCTTATGCCACCATATCTATTTTTGGCCAACAAAGGAAACTATATAGAGAGACCTTGATCAAATACATGGTGAGTAATGCAGAAAAACCATAAAACTTCCCCATATACTCCATGCATTCTGATATGGACTCTTTCATCTTGCACAACTTAGAACATGACAATAATCAAATCACAACTAAAGAACTAAAATAAAAAATAGCTAATAGTGAGAACATTTTTCATGAGTCCCTATGGCATTAGGATTTTGATGGATCTGTGAATAGGTTAAGGGCTGGTGCAGAAGTGTGGATCCATAATATGGAGAATAATCATTCTGAGGGACATCCATTCAGTTTAAACTTCAAGTGTACAAACAACATGGTAGAGTATGTAGCTTTGATCTTAGGATTACAAATGGTTAGAAAACTTGGAGCCAAAAGAGTCTCTATACTTGGAGACTCAAAACTGATTATTAAACAAATTAATGGTGAATACTTTGTAAACAATCCTAGACTTAGTCAATATAGGGAGACTATCCTAGATTTGATTAGAGACCTCCTGGAAACAAACTTTGTTGCCATTCTAGGAAACAAAACATGCAAGCCCATAGTCATGCCACTTTTGCTAGTACCTGCAAATTGCCCTTTTAGCCCAATCATCAGTACATTGCAGAAGTGAGACATAGGCCTGTCATACCAGACAATTTGAAGTATTGGCATATTTTCTCCCAGGATTTTTTAGATTTATGACTTCATGAATGCTGAAGGTGAGTTTTAGAATTGTAAAATAAATACAGACTGCACAATATATAATAACATAGATAGTGACATAGATGTCAATATTTCAGATATAGGTAAACCCACTAATTTCACTAGATTAGAAGTAGATAACTTAGAAACTGTAGAGATAGAAGAAATAATGAATGATGATCCTGAAATTCTTAATCTTAAAAATAATTTTTTGCCTAAGGGATTAGTCCCCTTAGAAGATTTGTTTGATTCCAACGATGTAGCTAGGAAACCAAAAATGGAACCTTTAAGAGCAGACATAGAAGAGTGTAACATAGGAACTAAGGAAAAACCAAAACTCATTAAAATATCAAAAGCCTTACCTCCAAAGGAAAAGGTTAAATACATAAATCTATTTAAATAATTCCAAGATGTATTTGCATGGAGTTATAAAGACCTAAAGTCTTATGACACCAGCATAATTCAACACAAAATACCTCTCAAAGAGGATCATAAGACTTTTAAATAGTAACTTAGAAGAATTAATCCAGTTCTGATGCTATCTATTGAGAAATAAGTTAAAAAATGTATGATTCCCAAATCATAGCCCCCATTAGATATTCAGATTAGATTTCAAACTTAGTCACTACTAGGAAAAAGACAACTATCCTCTACCAAAAATGGACCATATCCTTCAAAGGGTTGTAGGCTCATCTAGAATCTCTTTACTTGATTGATTTTCTGGATATAACCAGACCATATCTTAGTTCATGAGAAGACCAAGCCAAAACTGCATTTACTACTCCTTGGCGTACCTTCATGTATTTGAAGATGTCTTTTGGATTAATTAATGTAGTAGAAACATTTCAAAGAGCTATGGATATAGCTTTTTACAAGGAGATCCATGATTTTTGAGTGGTATACCAAGATGACATTACAGTATTTTCTAAATCTGACAATGAACACCTAGATCACCTGAGAAGAGTTTTAACTAAATGTAGGAAATTTGGGATTTATTTAAATCCAAAAAAGACACTCTTTAGTTTAGAAGAGGGAAAACTATTGGGACATATAGTATGCAAAAATTGAATTAGAATAAATCTTGTTGGAATAGAGGCCATTTTGACCATTGCCCATACTAGAAACATTAAAGAGTTACAGTCATTTTTAGGCAAGATAACTTTTCTTAGGAGATTCATTTCAAATTTAGCAGAATTGATTAGAGAATTAAATAACATGTTAAGGAAGGACTCATCACTTAAATGGATAGTGGAGGCCAAACGGTCCTTTGAAGCCATCAAGGAAGACCTAACCAAGACTCTAGTCCTTATAAGTCCTAATTTTCAGAAAGATTTTATCATTTTTTAGTTTGCTTCAGAACACACCATTGTAACAGTCTTCTTGCAAAAGAATGACCAAGGATATGAAAAACCAATTGTATTTTTCAGTAAATCCTTAAAATATGCCACACTCAAATACAACATTATGGAAAAATAAGAATTAGCTTTAGTAAAGGCTATCAAAGACTTCAAAGTCTACATTTTGTATTCTTATATCATTGCTTATGTTCTGAATTCAGTAGTTAAGGAAATTTTGACAGAAAATGGGCCTGGAGGGAAAAGAGGCAAATGGATTGCCACTATATTGGAATATGACATAGAAATAAAGCCTACTAAACTTATCAAAGGCCAAGGTTTAGCCAAACTCATGGCTGAATCAAACTGTCAAGCCCTAGATATTAATTTCATTGGTGCCCTTGATGATCAAGAAGAGGTGACGATTCCACAGATCAGTGAACCTTCTACAGATTCACCCTAGTATGCAAATATCATATTTGTATTACTAAACTTACAAGCTCCTCCTGGTTTAACAAGAACTAAAGCTAGATTTTTGAAAATTAAGTCATTGAGATATTGTATTATAGATAATTGTTTGTTTCAGAAAGACATTAGTGGTATCTTTTGAACTGTTTACTAAAATATGAAGATGATAAAATTATGCAATAATTTCATGCAGGGGATTATGGAGGACACTTGTATTGGAAGACTAAATTATGAGGGCTGGTTTTTATTGACCCAGTATTTTTGCAGATGTTAAAAAACATGTGACCTCCTATCATAAGTTCTAGATATTTGAGGGAAAGAGAAAACTTTTACCCTTGCCTATCAAACCCATCTCCACATAATTACCATTTCAACAATGGGGGTTAGAATTCACTGGAGAAATACACCCAGCCTCCTCAGCCTAGCATAAGTGGATTTTGACAGCCATTGATTATTTTACCAAATGGATAGAATCCATATCTTCTAGACAAGCCATAGACACTATCATTATTTCCTTTTTAGAAAATAATATCCTGTCAAGATTTGGATGTCCCCAAAAGCTCATTACTAATAATGCATCTGCCTTTAAGTCCAAGAAAATGGTAGATTTCTGTAAAAAATACCACATCACCCTTGGCCACTCCACTGCCTATTACCCTCAAGGTAATGGACTTGCAGAATCCTCTAACAAAAGCCTTGTCAATATCATTAGAAATTACTAGAAGACAACAAAAAGACATGGAACAAAAAGTTGGTCAATGTTTTATGGGCAGATAGACTAACTACCAAGAAGTTGATTGACACACGTAATGGAATTGCAGAATCCTCTAACAAAAGCCTCGTCAATATCATTAGAAATTACTAGAAGACAACAAAAAGACATGGAACAAAAAGTTGGTCAATGTTTTATGGGCAGATAGACTAACTACTAAGAAGTCGATTGACACATCTCCCTATGAGTTAGTGTATGGGAAGGATGTTGTTTTTCTATCATCTTTGGGAGTGCTAGTGATGAAGATCATCCAGGAATTAGAGGTGGAACCAAATGATATCCAGAGAAGGATAAATTATACCATACACATGCAGTAGACTAGAGAAGAAGTATATGTAAAATCATAGGTAATCCAAGACAAATTTAAAAAGTTATTTGATGAAAAGACCAAACAAGATGATTTTTACATAGGTGATAAAGTTCTTAAGTGGGATTGAAGAAGGGAAGACAAAGGCAAACATGGCAAATTTGACTTTTTATGGCAAGGGCCTTATGTCATTTATGGTTACAGAGGTAACAATGATTTTTTCTTGAGAGAGATAGATGGATCAGATCTACCAGGAGGACCTCTGAATGGTAGAATGTTGAAGCATTACTTTTCCACTAATTAAAAATGGTTCATTTTACTTTGATCATTGTACATAACATTGCAGAGTGTAGATTGCAGTGGATGGTGATCTTTTGAAGTTGAAACCCGGAGAGAAGACCTTGAGCTTTGAAGGTTTCACCATCATAAGTATGAATAAGCAAGAAATCACAGAATAACAATTTACAGGGTAACTGCAGTCACAATTCAAAGGCCACTGATCTTAAAGTTCTTGACATTTCACCAAGAAATGCCATCCCCATCTGGAGCCAATGTTAGGTTCCTATAATAATAGGATTCATAATTTTGAATTGACTATGTTAAGTCTTGTAATATTGTACATACCTTTTCTTTTCTACAAATGTTTTCCATATTAAAAATTAAAAAATGTAAAGAGGGTATGCCCTAAAAGAAATATGAAAGCACAAGAAGAATAGGAAAAGTGAAAAAAAGTGAAAAAATATGAACCCCAAACAAAAACAGATCATGAAAGTGTGCAAGTCTAAGTGCCACTACTTTTTTACTTTTCTAGTGAAAAATAGGTTGTGTGCAGCTTGTCATAAATGCCACAACCCATGATAGTCAAACTGTTTAATCTTGACTACTTCATGCTTTAAATTTCATGTTCATAGACAGAGAATAAAAGATCTAGCCAAACTGTTTAATATTGGCAGATCAATAGTAGGTGTAGAAATAAAATGTTCTCATAAGCTTAATTTGAGCCATTGGAAGATATAAGGTTAGAATTAGATAGTTTGTTTCACAAAAGAAAAATGAAAGAAAGGGTTTGCTAGCTTGAATGCACTCCATAAAGTGAAGAAAAAATGTTAGGGTAAGTAGAAGAAAGGTTCAAGAAGTACAAAGTTGATTGAAGCATAAACACATTTATCATGCTTAATCCAATGTTTCAATGTGTAGGAGCAGTTATGAAAGTGAAAGGATGTTCACAAGCTGATTTAATTAACTTCCCCTCATTTCGTTTCATCCCCCACTACATACTTACTACATTCCCCATTATCCCATCATTTCTTGTTAAAATACCCTTTTTCCCTTCATTTTCACCCTTGCCCCTTAGTTTCACACATTTCCCTAGAAAATTACCTTCCAAAAGTCATTTCCCAACCCCAAACCCCTTTTCCCCAGTGTGAAACCCATTCCCCTTTGAAAAGTCATTTTCCCCTTATTAATTTCCCTATTTTTCCTTAAAACCCCTAAAAGCCCAACAAACCCATAAAACCCCCTTCTCCTAAGTTTTGTCTCCCTCTCGTTTTATTAAATTAACTGCGCAAATTCAATTTTTTCCCGTTTAACCCACCCCCTTAGTGTGGTTAAATAAAACCTGTCGTAGTTAACCTCGGTTGCACTATATTAAACCCGTGCATTATACTTTTAACCCACACCACTTATTCATCAAATAATTACAAGTTAAGTGTAATTATCCCCCAGGCCTTGATAATCTACACTTGATTTCCCTCCATGCAGCTTCACCGTGTGATATCCATAAGATCTTTCACCCCCAGATTTGACGGCGCACATCCATATCGCGTGCTCCTGACATCCGACCTTTACCAGCTCGAGAGCACGCGAGATTCGTGGTTTTGCTCGGCCCCGTTTTGGTTACATGGCAGCACTAGGTGAACTCGTGTGATCTCATGAAAATACCACCTGATGGCCAAAAGAAGTGCAATGAGCCTTAATACTGCCTCATGCTAAAGCCGAAACCATCACTATTCATATTATGAAATTCCACGCCAATTCTAGCTGTTACCCGTTAAAATGCCAAAGACACTCATTTTCGATCTTTTCACTTATTTTTCACTAAAAAGCTACCTTAGCCATTTACGGAACCTTGAGCCCCTACGACCGGATCTCACCATGGATTACCTCCTGAAGACACTCTGTACATTGTCCACAGTTTTTCCCCATTGAAATACAGCCTTCGATCACCACCTCTCAACTTGGATTTTATTAACGAATTGTTTTATTTTGCAGATGATTAACATAACAGGAGCTTGGATAAATAGTTTTGATATTAGTTCCAAAACCTGTTTACTCCAATATTCATAAGGAAATGAATTCAAAAGCCTTTATTCAAAAGAAAAAGGCAATTCTCACAGTACAAGAAGAAACCCTTTACACAGAGGCAATAATGGTTAAACATAGATGAAATCATTTTTCACCAGCATAGCAAAAGACTCTTGCAAACCACTCTCCAAGAAAGATTATGTATTCTACATGGTAAAAATCATTTTTACTAAAATCATAGAAACATGAAAGAATGAGTAAGATTTACAGTGAAAGGTAAAAGTAAAAGTAGGTGACAGAGCACTCATGGTAAAAGAAATATAGTTGAAAGACAAATAGAGGAGGCAGATGAAAATGTATGATATGAAAGGTCATAAGTAAATATGACATCTAGCGTGAAGACCAAATAGCCAAGAAACTTAAAGGGAAAAATATCAGAGACTAAAAGCCAGCAGAACTTAAATAACAGGGACAACAAATAGCAGTTCAATAGTTGTCTCTATCTTCTTGCTTGAAGATATTTCCTTTTCCTAGATTAGTTCTCAGTGTAGTTTGAGATATTTTGTAAGTTCCTTTTGTATAAATACTTCATAATTTGAAGTATTCAGTGTGGATTTCTATACATTTGTAGATTTATTTTGATCTTAAACATAACGGTGATCGTACCACTCTTCAAGTCAACAAAAAGGAGCAAGTCATAAAAAGATTGCACCAGAGGATTCATGAGATGAGCTATTGCAGTGAAGTATCTTCTTTGTTTGATTTTTTTACCTTCTTATGTGTTTCATAAACTTATTTTTTATCTAAATTTGAATGAATTAACTGGAAATTTATCTCAGAATTTGTTTAAGTACACTCTATTTTGCACAGTTATTCATATATATGTTTCCCTCTGATACCTAGTTTGGAGAACCCTTAATTTCTCTACCGTCTCGGGTGACCTCTTTCACTTTCCTTCATGATCCGGCTTAGGGAACCCTTAATTTCTCATTGGATCCGATTGGAAACCATTTCACCTTCATGCCGTTGAGATCTCTAGTAACTCCTCTATCTTGCCCTCTAGACATTGTTTTTAGAACTTAATCTCGTCTTATTTGTATGATATTTGACTCCATAGCCCAATTGTAAAAGACAACCCTTTTCATCTAATTAAGTGATCCCACCAGCCAAATCCAAATCAAAAACCCAAGCACAATCATAACTAGCTTAAAATTAATTAACTAAAACAAAGTTAAAACATAAAGAGAAAGCCCTCTGAGATTAGGAAGGCTAGGTCCTGATCTCCAAAAGTGGTTTGTGGTTACCTCTATAATTTCCTTTTTTGAAAACTTTGAAGAAATTTTGGAGTGATAACACTGCCGAAATAGAGATGGGAGTGAATGGGGCGACCTACGTTGCAGCTAGCTTAAAATTAATTAACTAAAACAAAGTTAAAACATAAAGAGAAAGCCCTCTTTGAGATTAGGAAGGCTAGGTCCTGATCTCCAAAAGTGGTTTGTGGTTACCTCTATAATTTCCTTTTCTGACAACTTTGAAGAAATTTTGGAGTGATAACACTACTGAAATAGAGATGGGGGTGAATGGGGCGACCTACATTGCAGTGGTCCCCCATTCAGCTAAGAATGGAAATCTAGCAAAAAATAATACCCATGGGGAAATTGCAGGGCATAACCATGGATATAGAGGGAGTGAGCGCACTGGCAGACTTTGAAGTGATAGAGATTGTTGATGACAAAAATCCCTACCCCGTGCTCTTAGGAATTGATTGGGACACTGACATGAACGGGGTGATTAATATGAAAAAATGAAAATGATTTTTGAAATGAAGTCACTACGCATAGTTATACCCCTGGACCCTGTTGAAGAATCACGCTATATAGAGTCGGCACTCGACTATAAAAGTGATGATGATTTGGACTGCATCTATAAGATGACAAGAAGAAACCAGGACTGGGTGAATCACATTGCGGATGGGCGGATTGCATGGGAGTACGAAATCTCATGTAACCACACTGAATTGTAATATGATGACAAAGTCACTGTGTGTGTATCAATAGAACTAAGAGACTTTCCTACTTACGATGGTCTAAGTGAGGTAGATACCTTCTTTAATAAATTTGAAAGGGAGGTGCCAGAAAAACAATGCTTCCAAGCCTTGGACTAGGTACTGTGCGCTACACCCGCGAGATGGTGGGGTACGCACAAAGGGAGCTTTGATGATTGGTGTGAGTGTAGGGGAATGATGCACACATGATTTGGGAAGCCTAAGGTGTGACTGGCATATAAGTATAATGGGTAGGATGATCCGCGCATGCGTTAGGCCAAGTGGATGCAGGCCTATGGAGAAAAGCCATAGCTTGAGTGGGTGCACCTATTCTGTCACACCCTGGATGTTATACCAATGAACTGGTATATAGAAACAGAGCTCTGCCATGGGATAGGTGAATGGGATATTCTGCACGAAGGGTTTGTGATGACCTTCAGTTTTGAGGATGGGTGGGAAAATATTGATGAAGCGCTACGAGAGGTAAAGGACACCATCTTTAGGATACTACAGGAGCCAATAGAATTGATTCAGCCTAAATAGGCCACTCAGATGAGTTGTGCATTGGAATGTTATAATGTAACTGCTGAAGGAGAAGACGAATATCTGCAAAAAATTAACATTCCAGAGACGGAAGGCCATTGCGAGGTTTAGGGACCACAAATTGAGAACCCTGACATAACTGCGCTAGTAAAGTATAAGCAGGTAAACATTGGTATGGAGGCGGAACCTAAATTCATGAAGATTGGAGACTATTGGGATGAAGAGACAATGGATAAGGTCAATGAATTACTCCATGAATATCAGGACTTTGTTAGGTCCCTATAATACTAGTGATTACCCCATTACAATTGTAGTTGTATCCCTTATCAATATTGTTGTGCCCCTATTGTCCCCATATTGTTATTATTGTGCCCCATAGAATCCCTCTATTGTTATTTTGGTGGCTTTATATTATTATTGTTAGGTTAGCTAGGTTATATTGTGACTCCTTAGACTCCTATATATAGAAATGAGGTTTTGTCATTTGAATCATCCAAGAATTGTTCATTTATGTAATGTAAAGGAGGTTTCCCCCTCGAAGAGCCTAAATTCTAAGGCGTTGATCTATCTTTTCTATCTTTTTGTGAGATGGTTTCATAACATTTGGTATCAAAGCTTTGGATTCTAGGGTTTCACTGCTCCAAATAGGTCATCGTGGAATTTTCGTTATAATTTTTTTTCTGCAACGTTTTAGAAGCTAAAGAAAAACCCATTTGAGATGAAATCACACTGAACCTTGGGTCCGAATTTCAGAGCTTTTCGCGCAATATTTACGAAGATATGATCTGAGGAAGTAGGTCTTTTTTCAGACTCCTAAATTACAATCCAAACAGGTGACCTGGGGATAATAGTCATAAATTTTGTTTTGAGCATCAGATTGAAATTTCGTAAGAAGTTACAGAAAGAGGATAGACTTTAGTTTCTTATATATTTTTCAGATCCAGAGGTCAAAACAGTGACTCGTGGCACATTGTATAAGTTCGCTCTATTGAAATAGTCTATAATCAGGTCACTGTGGGAGATTTGGCATAACTCTTCCTTGGAGAATCTAATTTGGATAAGACTACTGGCATGGAAAGAGGATGTAGAGGGATACTGTAGGTCACAATTTCAGAATTGGATGATCCGAAATTACAGTGATACATCAGATTCAATATCAAGCTCCAACAAAGCGAAGAAAGGTGTGTAATTTTTTTAAATTTTTGCATAAGCTTGGTTTGAAAAATTAGTTTGAAGGAATTCAAAGGGTATAGTAAAGCATTATTATCGGTAATTGATGCCCTGAGGAAATAAAATGAAAACACCTAATAAGCAACCTGAAAGCTCTAGTATGACTCATGAAGAAGAGGAAGAAATGCAACATGATATATCAAAATTAGATGGATGGTTTAAAGAAAGATGTAGAAGCTAAGATGGATGGCTTAAAGAAATTCATAGAAGCTAAGACGAATGAGATGGAAGCTAAGATGGATGATTTGAAGATAGATTTGAAGACAGATTTGAAGACAAGCATGGAAGATTTGGAGACAGATTTGAAGACAGATTTGACAAAGTTTCTACAAGAAATGCTTACTAATGGTGAAAGGGTAGTAAAGGAAACTCATGATGAGAAAAAAATAAATGTTAATCATGATTTCATAAACTCTAATGTTGGACCAAAGACCCACCATATTCCAAAAATCGATATGAGGAAGTTTGATGGCAAGGATCCCGCAGCATGGATATTACAGATGGAGCAATTTTTCGATCTCAATAATGTGCAAAACACACAAAAGGTACGTATTGCAACTTTATATTGGGAACTAAATCAGTTTATATGGTATCAATGGCTTTGCTCTCGTAAACAAATTATCACTTGGGAAATTTTTACGGAAGAATTGAAAACACATTATGAGGATACAAAAAGCAACACTTTTTTTAGCCAATTGATAAGTCTCAAACAAAAGGGTTCAATAATGGAGCACATTGAGGAGTTCCAAAAATTGAACATAAGGGTAAAAATATTCCAGAGGAGCATAGGATTGATGTGTTCATAGGGACTTTAAAGGATAACATCCAACATGATGTTCGCCTTTGGGAACCTATTTCATTAGAGAAGGCATTCAGGTTAGCAAGAAAAATGGACAGCAAAATTATGACAACTAGGAAGCATACCACATACAACTATAAAGATGGAAGTTTTGTTGCCCCTAGTCTTCCACAACCTATAAGGTTGACACCACAACAATTGGAAGTAAAAAGAGCAAAAGGGCTTTGTTACAGTTGTGATAGCACACACACTAAAGGTCATAAGTGTGCTGAGAAGAAATTATTCTACATAGATTGTGAAGAGGAAGAAGAAAAGGAGCAAGAAAGGTCAAAAGA
>APFE030511713.1:47980-61651 GCA_000404065.3 Pinus taeda
AATTGAATGTATGGTTGCAGAAATGCTAGAGGCTGGTATAATTCAACCGAGTCAAAGTTCTTTCTCTGCTCCAGTAGTATTGGTGCACAAGAAGGATGGATCATGGCACATGTGTCCAGCTTATAGGGAGCTCAACAAACTCACTATTAAAGATAAGTTTCCCATTCCTGTCATTGATGAATTACTGGATGAATTGCATGGATCAATTTACTTCACCAAGTGGGATCTTCGTTCAAGATATCATCAAATTAGAATGAAGAATGAAGACATTCCAAAAACAGCATTTAGAACTCATGAGGGTCATTATGAATTTTTGGTCATGCCTTTTGGCCTTACCAATGCACCTTCAACATTTCAAGGGTTAATGAATTCAATTTTCAAACCATTCCTTAGAAAATTTGTGTTAGTATTTTTTGATGATATACTAATCTACAACAAGTCCTGGAAGGATCATGTTGAACATGTCGACAGGGTGCTACAACTATTGGAGGAGAAACAATTATATGCAAAAAGATCCAAATGCTTCTTTGGAGTCCAAGAGGTGGAATATCTGGGTCATATTGTATCTCATGAAGGAGTTAAGGTAGACCCTAGCCAAATTAAAGCCATTAAGGAATGGAAAATCCCCACATCCATAAAGCATCTGCAAGGATTTATCGGGTTGACAGGGTATTATCGCAAGTTTGTTAAGAATTATGGGAGAATAGTAGCACCTATAACAACATTATTGAAGAAGGATGCATTTTCATGCACTCCAGAAGCAAGAAATGCCTTCGAACATCTTAAAGAGACAATGTGCCAAGCATCGGTCTTAGCTACACTAGACTTCACAAAAACCTTTATTGTGGAATGTGATGCTTTAGGAAATGGAGTTGGTGTTGTTTTAATGTAAGATGAAAGACCCATTGCTTTTGAAAGTCATCCAATCAAGGGAAAGTTTTTACACAAAGCTATTTATGAGAAGGAAATGTTGGTAATACAACATGCACTTAAGAAAAGGCAACCTTACCTAATGGGAAGACACTTCAAGGTAAAAACGGATCATGATAGCCTTAAATACTTTTTAGAACAGAGATTATCCTCTGAAGAGTAACAAAAGTGGGTCACAAAGATGTTGGGTTATGACTTTGAAATCATCTACAAAAAAGGGAAGCAAAAGGTGGTGGTAGATGCACTCTCAAGAAAGGATGAGGATGTGGAAGCATTGTTGTGCACCACTTCTATTATCCAACCAGATTGGATAAACGAAGCAAGGGAGGAATGGAAGAATGATGAAGAAGTGTGGGCACTTATTTGAAAGTTACAACAAGATTCCAGTACATCTGATACATTTAGCTAGAAAAATGCTTCGTTATGGTACAAAGATTGCTTATACGTTTGTAAGAATTCCCAACTAAAACAAGAGATTCTTATGGAATTGCACACTTATCCCTTAGGAGGGCACTCAGGATTTTCAAAAACTTACCACAACGTTAAGAAGGAATTTTTTTTGGGATGGCCTTTGTTATTGGGAAATGTAGTGTCCATTCAGAGCTGCTAGTCCCACTAAGATGGGTAGTTATCTTAGAAACAAACAAACTAAAGTTACTTGTGTTTTCCTTTATGAGAAGTAGATGAGAGAGAAGTAGAGAGTACCAACCTCAGTCTTTCACTTGGCTCCTTGCTTGTTTCCTCTCCCCTTTGACAGATCTTTTCCGCTCCTCCCTTGCTTGCGTCGCTTCAAAGAGCACCTGTAAAGTCAAAGCAGCATAATACCATCAAAGCACATAGATCTACAATCATAAACAATATAGGACCAGATATATATTAACCACACAAATGCATATATCAACTCAAACATACAAGAATGTGGAGGAAACCTCAAATAGCTTTATTGATAGAAAGAGTAGAAGACAGGATTACAACCCATTTATCTGAGCCAGCGTTATCCTCCCAGCATGAAATCCTTTCTTCACCTCATGAAAAGCTTATATCACCCAACACTATGATGTTCCACAAAGAAACTAACAGCACTTCTTTACAAAATACAAGATTCCAGCCTTCGCATCTCTAGGATGAGGGATCCATATATAGATGTTTGTAGGTGTGTGAGTCAGCTTCTGGGATTTTGATTAGTGTCTTCTCTCTGATACTTCTTGGTTCCACTTGGAGATCCATGATCTCTTACTCATCTCTAGGCGAATTCAGAGAGGCAAGTGTCAAATGGGTAGTTTCTAGAAGATTCTCTGGATTTCCACCTAGCGAACTGCTTCTGCCATTTGTCTGCTCTCGCTCGTCGCACACCACAGAAGGGCTTTTCAGTATGCATCGCACTTTTTGCATGTGGCAGGTGAGATGCATCGCACCCTTAGCACTGAGTAGTCTGTATGGTCCAGTTTGACCAGTTCTGAGGAGTTTTTCATGGAGAACTTCTGGGAGATGATGTAATCAGCTGACCTTGCTCCTTTAGGGTATGAAACAACACTTTTAGGGACTTAGAAGCCCTTGGTTTATGGACATATGTGATTTTGGTTGCAGTGCCCAAATATGTCTATAACAGTTGCCCCCTAAAGCATGAGGTCGTAAATATTTTTATGTCAGGTGAAATGTTTTATCATGAGGATCCGAGGTTTTTCGAACTAGAAGGAGACCTGTAATAAGATACAATAAAATACATTATCTTCATAATATTTTCATGATCTAGTTGAGGCGGGCATTCCCATGCTCAGCTTTATAAATTCACTTTCATGTACATAGGACAGACAATTATCTGTGTGGCAGGCTGATGATTTTGGTAGAGCCATCATGCTTTGGTTTGGATGTTTATTTGTGCAGCAATGATGTACATTCGATGTCTTTATTTTCCTGGCTATATCGTAGCCCGGATGGATGAAACTAGATCCAGGGTCTTCAAACTCATTCAATCTTTGCCCGAAGTACAAGTCGATCCATGTGAAAAGATGTTATGGAGTCGAACATGGAATGACATTGCCTGATTACCAGCCAATGATGTAAGCTGTTAATAGGCGCGAGAGGAATCATCAATAATGATGATGACCTCAAGGTACGACAATACAATTCACGTGGTGTGAAAATGGGACTTGGTGTTGAACACCACGCAAAATCTTTCGGTCGAAGGCCATTAATGTAAACCTATCACCAGAAGTGAGAAACTTGCCATTGAGACATGCAAGCTTCAAAGTATTGAAAGGGTTGTTCCTAGGTCGACTTCTCGGATAATGAGCTGATGTTGACAAGAAGTGACCCGTCGTAGGAGGGCATTAATGAATCCCACATCTACGACACAGAATGGAGCAAATGATTTTGTGGAGGTGAAAACGATCTAATGATACAAGGTTTAGGGTGGCGGTCATGAAAGAATGAAGCGTGAAGGTATTGCAGCATATGAGACACAAGCTGGGTTGGTGAATTCTCTGAGTGACTTCTCTTGAACATATCGGTGACACTAAAGTGGATTGGCAGCATTAACCCCAAAAATGGATGGTACGGTGGACCAATGGTAATATGACCGGTGAATAGAATAACCCAACCCGACTCAATCATGGTGATGGAGTGAAAGTGTCATGTTCAAGAGCGACTTGCTACCAATAAAGTTTCTTCAAGTTTTCTTCCCAATTTTCCCCAGTCATTGCTGACCAGTACCTCTTTATTTTTATCAAGCTTAAGGAGGATAACATATGCTTGTTCTATTATTCGCCCTTCGGGCGAACCTGTCGCTATGTTTTAACAAGCCTAGCAACAGTAAAACTCGTTCTCGTCTATATGGACAAGTTTTTCGCTGTTGATTTTAACGAGTTTAACGACAATGATAACTCGGTCCTTTTTCAATTTTAGAGAGTCTGAAAAGGGATGAAAAGGAAAATCCAATAATCCTTTTTTGTCATATAATCCCTTAAATCCGAAAAAGTGTAAAATAATATAAAAGGGATGAATTTTCGATAGTTTTAACGAGCTGAACAAGACAAGCGCTTGATCTTTTTGTGTAATAATCCCTCAGGTCCAAAAAGATTAAAATCTAGAGGAGGGATAGCACTTCCATAGCTTTAACGAGCTAGAGAAGCCAATCGCTCGACAATCTTTTCATATTTTACGAGTCAGGTGAAAAGAGCTTAAAGGAGACTCGTTTTTTGAGAAACGAGTGATGATTTCAGGTAGCAGCAGATTCCAGGTAAGGTTTGGAATTTTTCAATCACGATAGTGTCACAAGGATGGCTAACAAAATCACTTGTCACAGATGTTCCTCAAAAAGGGTAAACAATCAAATGGAGGCATATGATCGGCTAAAACAGAGTGGAGGTGATGATGAGAACACGACCAAGGCTCAAAAGCTGATTATAATGCATTCACAATGGTTATTTACCGAAGATTGGTTCATTTTTTAATGAGCTTAAACTCTGGGGTGAACATTTGCTCATTTCTTAAGTTTAATTTTTAACGAGCTTGAACTTCACATAAAAACTGCTCGTGATAATGGTCATTGATTATTTGATTCACCATTAGCACTTTGTTCTTTCAATGGTCGTACTACCTGCTCAATTGCTTCATCAAATCAATTAGAAATGAAAACACATGCTTGAAAAATGAGTTAAAACACTAATACCTTACTCAAATTATGTGAATAGTAATTTAAAAGTGACTTTTACCTATCATTTTACCATTTCATTTGAACTTGGTTTGTTGGAGCTCTGGAGGTGCTTTTCCCCCCTGATTTTCACTAGCTGATTCCGGGGGATTCTGTGGACGATTCTCGGTGCCGTCTGGACCAGGTAAGAGCTAAACCTGAGATCTTCAGTTGCATTCCTTCCTCTTTGAATTATGAGCATGTTTCCTTGTTTTTCTGAGCCCCTAGGGTTAGAAAAATTTGCCCTAGCTCCATCACACCTTTCCTATATCGAAAAGTGCGATGCATACTGGCCTGGCCATTGGCCAGTCAGTATGCATATCACCCAGTACGCTGCTGGGGTACGATGGGCGCAAGGAGGGAAACTTTTGCACTGTTTTCTCATGGAATTTTGCCTGTTTTTTGCAAAATCAGGACCCTGACTCTTCTCTTGTTTGTTTTTCAGAGATTCATTGGAGAAAAATGGTTGTTACATGGTGAGAATGTGAGCATGAAGAAGAAGACATGGTTGCTTTACATGATCCAGGTACGGTAACTGCACTGTGGAACTGTGGCCTGCTCAAGTTTTTCCGCATCTCTAGCATGAGGCAACAAATCAACTTGTTGCAATATTTCCTCGATGCATGGGATCCTACCAACCAAGTGTTCCAGATCAGAGGCAAATCCATCCCCTTGACTGTCGTGGACATCTATTTTTTGACCAGTTTATCGAGGCGTGGTGCCTCTCTCTCATTATCAGGCTCCGCCTGTGGGGGCGAATCCGTGAGAGATGACATTCGTCAGTACTGCATAGAGGGATCTCAGCCGAGTAGGGATAGTAAGATCAACATCCGAGATGTCACTGGCCGGTCCTTGAGGACCATTCTGTTCACTTTTGCTAGACTGGCTGGTAGTGCGGCTCTTCACGTGGCTAACAGGTCTTATATGCAGTACACCTTGGAATGCCTTGAATGGAAGGTGTTCAACTGGTGTGATGCAGTAATCCCTTTGATGAAAGAACAACTGACCAAGGTGAAAACTGGAAGATCCAAGAATTTCAACTATGGTTCTATTTTGATCGCTTTTGCCTTGGAAAAGATCCCACTAATGCAGCCGCAGTACATTTCACTTGGTTTACCTCCATCGACTGAGCCACGGATGCAGAGATGGGTTGACCTCATGGCCCGACATGCTGGTCAGTCCCAGATTTCTTTCTCTGACACCTTCTTTGAGTGGTTCAACCGCTAGGAGATGGTTTATGCCGAGTGTCCATATGCTAGTATGGATTTTTGGGGTGACCCGGATTTGGTGCTGCAGGTTGGTGAGCAGTGGGGTGCTATAGGTAAATTCTCTGACCATATCTCTGTTTATTGTTTTCATAATGTTATTATGCTTTCTTTTATCAAGACTAATCAAAACTCATGTGCTCATGCAGACATTGGACTAGTTCGACCAGCAGTACGCTTGAGAGCACCAGCTGCCGCTTAGGCAGGAGAGGCTGTGGGGAGGGCCATCCTTCGCGACCTTGATGTGGATGAGTCTCTTTCAGCATTGCAGGATCAGGTCGAGGGTCTCACTTTTGGTATTCCAGATGTGAGGACCGACGAGCTGCCTCTGAGGTTACAACGACATACTACTGGTGTGTCGAGTCGATGGACTAGGCTTTTACACATGATTGCACAGGTAGCGACTTGTTATCACCAACATCATTAGACTAGGGTGCCCCCTATCATTTTGAGTTTTGGGTCATTTGACCGATTTTGTCTTGGTTACAGAACATTATGTGTAAACCATAAACAGTTATATATATATTTTTGATTTTCGGAGCTGTATTTTGGTTAAGTTACATGATCTTGATGCAAATATTGATGCAATTCTTCCTTTTATAAATGTCGCAAATGTCTATTTAACACATAATTTGCCAATGAGTCTGTTAATGTGTTTAAATTTCTAGAAATATGTTGATATTGAATAGAATCGAACTGTCTTTCCAAAATCCTGACCCTTAGGAACATGCGATATATAGCTGGATTCAGCGTATGCCAATGAGTTGTAGAATGACGAGTTGTGAGTCTAACCTGACGACAAGTCAGCGTATGCCATGTGTAATGGCATCAGAGAGGAGTTCTATCAACGCGATGTATTCATCAATATTGTTCGTTGACCGACCAATACATACCCTTCTGAAACTCACTAACTCTCCGCTGGGATCAAAGATGGCCTAGGCCATAGAAGATAGGTTCCAGGAACTATGACTCGCTCCATTGGCATATCCAACAAATGGTTCCAATAGGCTTGACATCTGCAAAAAGTGCAAAAAGTGGATTACCTAACCAAAAAAATTACCCTTAGTGAAAGCAAAAATGTAACAAAAGCGTAGGGGTTACTACGCTGAGTTAAGCATGGTAATGCTTGAGGTACAACCCATTGCGGGATTTCGCCAGTGGAATCCCATCATAATCCACCAACTCGTAGGCTCCTTTTGCTAAAGCACGCTTAACAATATAGGGACCCATCCATAAAGACTTGAACTTACTTGCTCCCAACTTATCAGACTCCTAGTCGTAAAGTAAGACCAGGTCACCTTCTGAGAAGACACGAGGTTTGACATTTTTTTCGAACTGCACTTTGACTCGTTTCTTATGGGCTTCATTAGCCAAAGCGGCATCATGATAGGTTTCATCTAATTGAAGTAATTCCAAGAAACGAGCCTCCTCTTCTGAAGTGCCAGGGAGAAGGTCGACCGCGAGCTTGAGGGACGAGATTTCACACTGAACTGGCAAGATCGCTTCCAGGCCATACACCAGTTGAAAAGGTGTAAACCCAGTCGAATTCCTCACCGATATCCGGTATGCCCACAAGGCCAAGTACAAGATCAGGTGCCAACTCTGTTTATGGACTCCAATCATCCTTTGCAGCATGCCCTTCAGGACCTTGTTGATTGCCTCAACTTGTCTGTTAGCTTGCGGATAATACGGAGTAGAGCTATCGTGGGATAGTCCTAATTTGGCAGCCAACTCAACCATCATGTGATTGCGAAAATGCGATCCATGATCTGTGACTATGGCCTGTGGAATGCCGAATTCGGAGACTATATGATTGAAAAAGAAGAGGGCAGTCGTTTCAGCGCTATTGTTTAATGTAGGCATTGCCTCGGCCCATTTGGTAAAATATTCTACTGCGACTATGATATACCCATGCCCCCCGATAGAGGTGGGGTTACATGTCATGAAATCTATGCCCCATTTGACGAATGGCCCAACAGATACTACTGGCTGCAGAGGTGTGGGTGGTATTCTGGTTTTGCGATTGAAGATTTAACAGGCATGGCAACTTTTGACTGTGGTTATGCAATCTTTGAACATTGTTGGCTAGAAGTATCTTGATCATAAAATATTTTGAGTTGTAGCATAACCAGATTGACGCCCCCCACACGCGCCTGAATGACAATCATTTAGGACTTTTTTGGCCTCCTCATGGGTGAGGCATCTTCGTAGAATTGTATCAATACGACGACGGTAAAGCGTATCACCGACGATCGCGTAGTCTTTTGCTTGGTATCGAATCCGTCGTTGTTCCGAGCGTGAGGTATTAGACCTATATGTTTGGGTTTGGAGATAGATTATTATATCTCCATACCACGGATTGCTTGAAGATATCAAAAACAAAGATTCGTCCACGATTGCTTCTTCAGATGTTGCATCGTTGGACGATGATGGGAGATCACATAGTAACTCCGCGAAAACCAGGTCTTTCTTCGATTTGGATTTTTGAATTCCAGATCAAAATCTTGTAAAATTGCTATCCATTTTGAATATTTGCCCCCCAGCAACTGTCGCGACAATATATAAGTCATGGGGTTGCAATCTGATAAAATGGTAGTTTTTCTGAAGAGGACATAGTGTCGAAATCTCTGTATCGCTTGAACAGCTGCGAGAGCCAGCTTTTCAACGTAGGAGTACTTCATTTCTGTATCATTTAAGTTTCGGCTTAAATAATATATTGGATGTTCAATTCCGTCGTCTTCTTGAACTAAAACCATTGCTATGGTTGTATCCGCTGCGGCCAGATACAGGTTAAAGTATTTTTGATAATCAGGAGCATACATTAATGATGCTTTTATTAGGGATTTCTTTAAAGCATCAAAGGAAGCTTGCACGACCTGATCCCAGATGAAGGGTACTTCTTTTTTCAACAGACGAGTATAACCTTTAGCAAGTTCAACGTAATTTGGAATGAACCTCCTCAGAAAGTTTGCTTTCCCTTGGAGTTTCTGAATCTGAAGCAAATTTGAAGGTGGATGCAAATCAATGATTGCCTGAACCTTACATGGGTCGAGACGAATCCCATCCTTTGAGACCACAAAGCCAAGTAAAAGACCAGAACTGACACAAAACACACATTTGTGCGGATTGAGTCGTATCTTGTAGTGTCGACAACGTAGAGATATTGCTCTCAAATGCTGCGGATGATCGGTCCGCTTTCGCGAATGAGTCGGAAGATCGTCGAGATATGGTTGAATGATGTTCTTGATGTCGTGGAAGGCATAATTCATTGCCCTATGAAATGTTGAGCCTGCGTTCTTTAAACCAAAGGGTAGCTTGCGATATGCAAATGTGCCCCATGGACAAATAAATGCAGTCTTTGACTGGTCCTGTGGGCAGATATTTATTTGATTATACTTGAAAAATCCAACTATAAACGAAAAGATTTCACATCCGGCGCATTCATCAATTATCTGGTCAATGAAGGGTGTAGGGTAGTTGTCTTTCGGACAAGCTTGATTTACATCCCTATAATCGACACACACTCTAATTGTTCCTTGTTTCTTCATTACAGGAACAATATTCGATACCCAATCAGTTAGAGGAACCAGGTAAATAAAACCAGCATGGAGAAGTTTTTCAACTTCTGCCTTGATGGCAGCGGCTTTCTTGGGGTGCACTTGCAAGAGCCGTTGTCGTACCGGTTTGACATCTGGATACATCTTAATTTCATGTTCAACTATTCTGGAGTCAATGCCTAGCATTTCATCATATGACCAAGCAAAGACATCTCTAAACTCGCTAAAAAGAGCGTATTATATTTCTAGTTTTGAAGGAGAACAAGATTTGCCGACATGAATATTCTCTACAACATCTGTTTTGGTTGAGATATTTATAGCGATAGTCTCTTCAATATTAAACAGGTTTCACTCGGAATCCATCGTATTTACAGTATTTGATAGAAAGTCAAAAAATGAGGGATGATCAAGGTCACTGGAACTATCCTCCTTACAATCCGAAAGATGGGAACGATGGTGGTAATCTTCCCATGGTGCCCCGTCAATCATCATTGACTGAACAATTCCTTAGTCTGTAGTATGTAATTGCGACCAAGGATCTGAAGGGGTGCCATATTACTTAGACCTATCTATCCAGATGCTTGATGAACGTTGATTTGGGTTTGCCTCCCATGCCGAAAACATTGATTGCTACAATATTTCTATTGGGCTTGGAGGCAATACCTGTAGATGATCCATGTTAATATCTTTTTCGGACATCTTTTGAATAGAAGATATCATATTGCAGGTTCCCACCGTTGCCACTTCCGCTAAATTGATTGGAGGCGGTAGGGCAAAAGTCCCCATGAATGTAGGGTCTTTTAGTAGGCCTACTCCGTTATTTTGAAGCGAATGAGGGTTTCCATGGATCATTAGAATGCTTCCCATAACTTGTGAACTGTTGGGGAGAAAAGTTTATTGGTCGACGACCGTAATTTCTCCTTGGAAGGGAAATGCAACCTTCCTGAAGTACGTCGACACAACGGTAGCCATAGCATATATCCAGGGCCTTCCCAGTAGGATGTTGTAATCGAGGTTTCCATTGATAACTTCAACATCAATTTCTATTTTTTTGTCCCCCAGTTCAACTTGCAAGTTACTCAATATCCCATATGGGGTGTATGTTCGTCCATCAAATGCTTTTAATGTCATCGATGATCTCGACAAGGGTGCAGATCCTAAAGTTTTCTAGCAACTCATCGACATAATACATGTAGATGCCCCCTCATCAATAATTGTTCGATGAACAGTTTTGTTGAGGGCTTTCACTTGAATAAGGAAAGCTAGTTGAGCTGGTAACTAAAGGTCATATCCTTTGTGATTAAAGGACACAAGATTGGAATCCGTTGGGTCAATCCCACCTATTGCTGATAATAAAGCTTGCTTTTGGGAGGGGAAGTTTTGCAGTACCTCAAGTGTCAACATAGCGGACGACGATTAGGCCAGATCCTCCACTATATTATAATGTTGTGCCGTTCTGGCATGAGGATTAAACATCGATTTGTGTACTACTCCTTTTGGTGGTTTTATCGTTAGTTCAGGAGTGATGGGTGGCATAACATCGGTTGAAGTTGTTGTCGAACTACTAGGTTGATCATTATCCTTGTTGTTCGACATCTGTGGATTCCCGTAATCTTTATTCCGTGTCTATAACAAAGCATCATTTAACTGCTTCGAAATAGACAACATTAGCACTTGGGATGGGGAAGCATTATCGCTAGCAACCAGATTTGCTCCTGGGTTCAGAAACGGATCAGTCAATACTGCCAAGGTTTTTGAACTCTTGAAGAATTTTCTAAGCTCAGCTTTATATCGACAATCTCTCGTCCAATGATCCTCATCACATATAAAGCATGGATGACTTGGTTTCCTATCTCCAGAAGGGTTTGCAAAAGATTTTTCAGGAGATGACTCCTCTTGTTTCTTCTTCTTCCCTTGCTTTTTCTTCTTTCCTCCTAGTTGCTTGGGTTCTTTGCCTTTGTCAGTTGACACAACATTTACTTCCGAGGCGAGAAGTTCTTCATTTGCATTTTGACTAGAAACCGTATGGGCCTTCTTTGACGTAGCCTTTACGGCTTTTGTGCTAGTCGTACCTATCATGCCATCACCGGCATGAGAGTCTTTGTTTGATTTAGGAGGGGGAGGATCGGAAAATTCCGGTCTAGGAGCATCAGGGATTTTATCATAGAGCGTGTGGGACTGAGTATAGATCAAGGCTAGATACTGTGCACAAGCAATAACTTGCTCTTCAGTGATGACTCCTCCCTTTGCCACATTTTCTGTAATAGAAAGTAACAATGACTTAATAAACCATTCAGCCAACAGCTGATCAGGAAAATATGTTTTTACCATTCTACGACAACGTCGCCACTCATGAATATGATCATATATGTGAGTGGCCATCATTTGTTTGAAATTGGTAAGAAGCTCTGTTCCCATTTCGTACCTTATGGGTAACTGAAAATGGGTTAGAAATGTTGTGGCTAGGGCACTGAATTTATCAAACAAAGCTCTAGGCAATTCGATATACCATTTTGTTGCCGGACCAGTTAACGTTCCCTGAAAAAGGTGAAGCCTGATCGAATCATCATTGAGAGTGTTGGATGAACACCACAGATGAAAGGTCATCAGATGATTCGACGGGTCTTCAGCCGGATTTCCATTAAATTTAGGAATATCTGGCGAAAGTTTATAAGGAATCGCCAGCCACCAAGGGGCGCAAGCAATTGGATCGTTCGTTAGTTGATTTAGATCTGGTAACTCTAAAGTTGCCATGAAAGACTGTTGATTTAGGTTCGGCGAAGCATACCCAGGATAAGATGGGATCACCTGAGTAGTTGGTCTTTGCATTCCAACATAATGCATTTGATGTTGGTAACTTTGGTAAGGTTGATGGGCATGACCATTATGATATGATTGATGTTGACCATTTAAATGTACGGTTGCCCATTACTTGCAAAGACTCGTTGCTCAGATCCTTGGTAAGCTTGTTGGAATTGCGGTTGTTGGTATTGTACCAGCCATGGTTGTGAAGCCATGAGTTGTTGTCCAGTACTGACTGTTTGACCAAGATGAGGGGTAATGGTCCTCGTTTGAACCTGGGTCATTCCACTAGTCGGTGATTGTGGTTGCGTCGCAGGGACAAGAGGTTGTTGTATTACGACCTGAGAAACCTGAGGTTGGCATACAACATGCAATGCTTGTACTTGTGACACCATCACGATAGCCGGTGTAGTGGGGATATTTGACACAGGTAAACTTTGTTGCATCGAGTATACAACTCTTGGTTGTTGAGGCAGTATTAGCACCCAACTGCTAGATGTAATTCCAGCATACCCTGAATTCTATTGTGAACTCTCGTATGGTTGTTCTCCTGGAGGAGATAATGAAACGGTATACTGCCCTCCATACGACGGTAACCCAGTGTTCAGAGGAATGATTTGCCTTTAGGGACCAGATTGCCCAAATTGACACTGCGAAGGATCAATTTGTTGAGACTCAACATAAGAGATTCCAGATATTATTCTGGAGGAACAAATGGGAACAGTCCATACTATCGAAACAACCCCTGGATGGACTCCATCCAGTGATTGAGAGCTAGTTGGGACAGATGGTACGCCGACGAGCATTGTTGAAGTAGCAGCAAGAAGTTTTGTCGCTGCTGTGTTAGATGACACAGTCGTAGATGTCGATGGTTGTTCAGACATATTTAGTCTATCCAAAAGATTCCTTAGCGATTCTTTCGGAACTTCCGATGGCGGGAGACTAACTTTTGATGAAGAAGGATATAGGGTGATCCCAGCTCCAAATTGCGATGGAGCATTAGATGGAGGATCCTCCACAATCTCTTCTATGGCAATCAATCCAAGCCGAGGAGGTAGACTGTCAGGTCCGTAAAATATTTCTAGTGCCGAAGAAGGTATAGGTTTTGCTGCAACTGATGTTTGGGGAGTAACATCTTCCGAATCAGTTGTAAATGGAGCCGGTTTGGGAATAGAAGTGTTTACCGTCACACTAGGATAAGTTGTAATGTCCTTTTGTGGTTGCGGAATTTCTTCTGTAGAGGCAGGGATACCAGAAATATTTGGAGTAACTGGAGTGTTATGAAACTAGCTCAAGAAAAGATAGAAAAGATAGATCAATGCCTTAGAATTCAGCCTCTTTGAGGGGGCAACCTCCTTTACATTACATAAATGAACAATTCTTGGATGATTCAAATGACAAAACCTCCTTTCTATATATAGGAGTC
>APFE030511715.1:0-11063 GCA_000404065.3 Pinus taeda
ACATCCAATACCATGGACCAAAAACCATTGCGTCCAAAACCATGTGCGAAAAATCATGCACAAAAATATAGGTAGGTCTGCCCAACCTAATATATGGTCCAAAAACAATTTTTTCTGGGCCGCTGCCCCGGACCCCATAGAGTGGGGTTACCTGCACCCCTCAAACCCCCTGTGACTCTCCCCGCTACGCAATCAGCGCAACGAAGTGGGGGCTCCACCCCCTTCTAACCCCCCGGTTAACTATGTGGGCTAGTCATGGAAAGAATATAACACAACCCAGCAATATGTACATCAGAGAAAATTGCATCAAATGGTAGACCCATGAGAGATGTTGATTTAGAAACCAGCTACCTGTGAATGAGGACATGATGCAGTGATACACCGAGGACGGTGTAAAATTTTAAGGGGAGGAGTATGTAACACCCCTCCCTTGTGTATTACATTATTGTAAACCTAAGCTAAGTTAAAGCTAGGTGTGATATCCTACCTTGTGTGTTAAATGTTGTAAACCTAAGCTAAGGAAAGCTAGGTTTGATACCCTCCTTTGTCGGTTAAACTATTTAGAACCTAAGCTAAGGAAAGATAGGTGATATGTAATATGAAAAGCAAATGTGTTTTTAAATAAATTAATAAAATAAATCACTTGGAGGGTGTAGCACCAAGAGAGAGGAGATACTTGCCAAATCCCATGAGGAATGGGATGGAAAAGAATCTTTCACAATAAGCTTCTAAATGTGATTCTAGATAAGCTTGGATGGATTGGATATCCATTAGATGGATGGGAGATAAATATCCATCAGACATAAAAGCTTTGCGGGAGATAAAGGAAAGCTTTTATGTGGAAAAGAGTCGTGGGAGATAAAGATGATATTTTCCAGATAAGACCTAGGCAAATGGAAAAAATCCACAAAGTAGGACGCCGCTAATTATAACTAAATCATGAAAGAGGGTATTAAATACCCAGTGCATCAATCAATTGAGGACAATTGATCCTTAGCAAGATCTTTGACTCGAAGGGAATCGTAGGTGATTCATGGCTGGGTGGTGGTGCTCCTCCCTCCAAGTGAGATTTAGTTGGTGTCATTTGCATGGAATGTTTGTATGTTGACTCTTACTCCCTCTCTCTATTACTGTTCCAATTTTCCTATGAGGAGTTTTCTTAGTTCTGAGAATAATTGAAGGAATTACATATGCTTAAGTATTAATAGATTTAATGGCGTTTTCCTCTAGTTTGATGAAATTAACTTGCATGGTATGGTGTTTATATTTATCCATATTGTTATGAAGTCAATTCATTTAGCTCAGATATACTCATGGTTGATTTCTTATCTTATATTTATTTACTATTATTAGAATGGTTAAATCATTCAACTCGAGAGTATAAAAGTTGTGTTGTCAATGAATGTATGCATGTAACTTTTATTTCACTTCATATATCAACGAAGTAGTTGTTGAATCTAATATTCGACCTCATAAAAGGTGCTAAAGGAAAATAGAGTGTCTCTAACTTATCTGATATTATTTATATTTTAAGACCTTGGTGCATACAGACAATTATGGAGTAATGTTATTAGTTGTATAATGAGGTAGTATTGTCTATGCCCTGCATGAGCTATATCAATTAGACGTAATAGACTCAAAGCAATATTCTATTACATGTTAGTGAGGAAGTTGTCAAAGAGTTTAATGGTTGTATGTTATGATTGTCCTTAAGGGTTAATCTGAATTATAAGTCTGACAACTGGATCTAAATGTTCTCACCCTAGTACTGGTTGGGAAATAGTGTTGGTACTCTTGCATGTGCATACTAAACAATAGTAGCTTTGCATGCCCATCCTAGCAGGAAATGTTCTATTATTGTTGCTTGTAATATTGCATGAAGACATAATGTTATTGTAAGGGTTGCATATCAAGAGAGCATGTGATATTACACCCATAGTATAGGACTCATCACAGTAGTTATGATCCTTGATTCACTGAACTTGTGATGACTGTGAAATCTTAATTGTAACTAATACAAAATTTTTAAATTTTATGGGGTCTAAATTCTATTTTCGTAAGTAGGCTAAGGAGGTTCGTTACACCATCATTGTTCAAATTTTCAATTAGAGGGGGAGGGAGGAGATGTCCTTGTTGACATGCACTCTAGTTTTGAAGTGCAATTTTTAGCTAGGATTCATTTCTAACATTCTAGCTGAGAGAGTTTCCAGCAAGAGGAAAAGCTTTGATGACAATTTTCCAAATAGTTGAACCATGATTAATCTATTTTTGAGGAGAATAGATCTGCTCAAGAAGAGGGACAAAGTTTATATATTTTTGGTAGGTGACTTGAGCCCATAGACCTGTATCTTGTATGAGCTTATTGTAACCCATTTTGCTGCAAATTTTTTTTAGAACTAATGGAGGCTTTTTAGTCCCCACCCCCCCTTGAGTTTTTGGAATGGATATTTTGTGCCAAGATGTGAGAGCAAGCATTCTTTTTCCTTCTTTTCTTGCCCATAAAAACTGAGAATATATTTGTCTTATTTTATGAAGGAATCTATTTAGTATATAGGTGAAAGAGGCCACTGGTTGCACTCAACTTGAATTTGTTTTTCAATCTTTTCAATAAGATAGTGCTAGTTTTCTTTTAGATAATTGTTTGGCTTGAGCATGAATCCCAACTATTTTAGACCACATGACTCTACTCAGGTAGAGAAGACAGTTCCAATCTATTTTTTTATGTTTAACCTCAACCCTCAGGTGTATAGGTAGGATTTTTCAAGTTTATTAGCATGTTAGTATCCTTTGTGAAAGTATCAAGGATGATGTTCAGGTGTTGAATATGTTCAAGTTCCGTATCAAAGAAGATACAAACATCGTCCACAAAAAGTAAGTGAGTCAATGTGCAATGACTCGAGATGAATGTGCATTTGAAAAATGCTTTATTTTTAGCATCTATAAGGAGCCTACTTAGGCCTTCAACTACTAATAGAAATAGAAGGGGGGATAAAGGGAATCCATAGCAAACACCATGCTTCACATTGAAGGAAGGGGAGGCTACTCAAGGGAGGAGGTGTTGATGCACTTTAAAACCTAGGTGACAAAAGAGTGGTAGAATCCCAGATGGATGAGAAGGACTAGTCTAATATATAGCTAGCTTGACATCTTAAAATATTTAGAGAGATCCACTTTATACAAAACAAATTTTTGACACTTTTGTGTGGATAGATTGAAGTACTTCCTAGACTAGTCTAATAGCTTTTATATTTTTCTTTGTACTAGGAACCAAAATTTCTCAAGGAAGATGTGATCCAATAGAATTGTAGGTGATTTACAATGATTTTTCATATGATTTTGTAGATGGAGTTACAAAAGGATATTGGCTGAAATTTCTCAAAAGAGTTTAGAAGATAACCTTTAGAGATCAAAACTATGAATGCAGTTCTTGTTTGTAAGCATATTTGGTTTGAATTTGAATAAGGGAGTGTATATGAAATATAATCCACAATTCCATTTTTAAGTTAACGTTTCAAGGCCAAAACAAGAACCATCATTAGTGCATAAGGGTTGAGAGAAGAAGGAGAGAAGGGGACGATGTATAAATAATGAGAAAGAAGAGAAGGTCAAAAGATGAGGAAACCTAACCCTAAAAACATAAGATCTTATGTTTTTAGGGTTAGGTTTCCCCTCTGTCAGCTTTTTTCCTTCTCTTCTTTCTCATTATTTATACATCGTCCCCCTCTCACCTTCTTCTCTCAACCATTATGTCCTAATGATGGGTCTTGTTCTAGACTTGAAACGTCGACTTAAAAATGGAATTGTGGATCATATTTTGAATACACTCTCTTTTATAAATGTAGTGTTAAAGGGTGCCAGAATATGCTTAGACGTACAAGAGTATTCATTCACTCTTAGTAGGTGGTCTCCCAAGAAGTTTAAGCATTACAAAATACAATTCTTAGTAAACTTGTAAAACAACTAATTATTTATTTGTTAAACTTAAACCAGAATGTAAGATATTTATCAAGCATTTGATAATAAGTAAGAAGGTGCAGTAAGAACATAATAAAGTATCACTCATAAGAAACACACATGAACACCAGGATTTAAGGTGGAGATCCAATGTGGGAGAAAACCACCATTGTTGTCGTCTCAGTCTTCAAACTTATTAATATAAAAAAAATTATTACATTCTTGTATTGGTGCAGACTCATGCCAATATGCAAAAACCCACCTGCTGAAGGCTACAACCTTCATTTGTTCTCCAACTCCTATAGGAAGGGAGGTTCAACTCCCTAATCTAATTACCAACTACTACTAGAAGGAAGTTTCAACTTCCTCACTAAAGGCTCCAACCCTCAGCAACATTCGTGGACCATGTTTCATAAATGTTCACACTAGATCCACCTGCTTTAATACATCACAACTTGTAGATCAATTGAAGCAAACACCAACTTAATTCAAACAAAATAGAGAAATCACTATAACCAAAACACATAACTGAACTTAGAATACTGCATCAACGCACATAATCAACAGCAACCCTGATCATTCATATGCCAACATGTATATGCTACTTCACTTAAGGCAACCCGCATGTATACACACTTTTCTGTAGAGAAACCTGCATACAGGTCTCAATATACTGAAAACTTTTAATTTTAAATCAAACACAAAGTTGACCCGAGTTATCATGAAATATTTTATTATCTTATAGAACCCTCATACAGTTAGCAACATCAATAATATTTTCAACCAATCAACATGTAACCAAATGCAACTTCATCATTCAATCAGTTCTACTTCTGACATTGTCACTCAACCCAGATCAACATGAGGACATCATTGAGAGACATCAGAGATACAACAACAATGATCAAGTTTATCAGTCATTTATGAACATAAACCCTTCCTTTATATATGCGACTATGAAGAAACAAACTTGTGTATATGCGTGACTTCACCAAGACCAACCTGTGTATAGATCTGCAAATTTTGACCTAAAATTGCGCAGCTCTTCAGAAATTCAAAAAGACCCAAATCATAATATTCAAAGATAAGAACATGTGTCGATACTTAGATCTAGTCAATCCATGAGCATATCATATAATGGAAAGTCATTTCAAGTTTCATGATCCTGATCCATCATTATATTCATCGACACATAATTATTTTAGTTCTATGTGTCAACTATGGCCCTTACAATGCAAATCTACTTTAGATTGAAGTATTCATAAAAAATCCTTTCACATGCACACCTAGAACTTTGATCTTCACCTCCATATATAGTTAGAGCCTTAGCCAATACCATGGGTCAAAACTACATTAGTGTTGGTGGTAATATTGGATGGGATCAAGTACTGTTACTACGCTCAATATTGTGGGTTAATACCATTGTAACGACCCTTGGTATTCTTAAATTAGTGCTCCAACATGTACGCGAATTTGCTTATTTGTACGTACGTGTATACGCTACTTGGCCTTGATGAACCTGTGTATAGATCTTCAAATATTCACCTTTATCAAACTTTTGATTCTAATCTGTAAAACTTTGTCCCATCATTTTGTTATTTTGTTCCATCACTCTATCACCTCTGAACTGACCCATGGATTCATCTAGTTACCATATATTTTTTCTGTTACAAGTGAGTTGCCATCAAGGACAACACATGCATCATAATGCCAACACTCTCTTCTATAAATGTAGTGTTAAAGGGTGCCAAAATATGCTTAGAAGTATAAGAGTATTCAGTCGCTCTTAGTAGGTGGTCTCCCAAGAAGTTGAAACATTGCAAAATAGAATTATATGTGGAGGTTGTCTAGTATTAGGTTCTTCCCATTTTGAAAACTATGTAGCACCCTTTATAGCTCAAGTTTAGTGATTTTGGCCATTCTGGTTTCATTTTTCTCTTGATTTACAAACTTAGGGAAGAGTTTGGAAACCTTCAAAATATGATCTATTGTAGCTCTATTTTCATGCTGGAAAATCTCCTTCAAGTGCCTACACCCCTCTTGCGAGATATCATGGAAGGAGGAGATTTTGGAGCCATTTGGTCTTATCTCCCAAATAGTGTTTATAGCTTTCTAGTGGTTTAAAATCTTATGGAAATATTTTGTATTTTCCTCCCCATCCTGGAGCTGAAGGGATCTTGTCTTCATTCACAACTATTTTTCTCGTTCAGTGAGGATTTCCCTTATTTGAGTATCAAGGGCTTTTATATGTTCCTGATGGTTTTTTGTCCAAACATAGTTATGTACAATAATAATTTTAAGGGTTTCTTCAATATCAACCAAAACATGAGTATCTTGGGCCCTTTTTAATTTATCCCAATTTAGGATTGTTGATTTAGAATATTTAATATTCATTTGAAACTCGATCGAAGGGGATTCAGGGAAGTCAAGGGAATATGGACGCTAGACCTATTTTATGGAATCATTCAAGAAGGGATCATCAAACCAATGAGGGTTTAACTTGAAAGGGATAGGAGGCTTGGGAGGAGGAGCAAGCTCCAGGAGGATAGGGTTATGTTCTGATTCACTACCAATTGAAACTCGTTAGTGCATATTGAGGTTCGATCAGTCATATTTTCTGCTATTTGGAAATGATCTAGGAATTTTGAAACTTTTGCCTGACTCATACTGTTGTTTGTCCAGGTCAGTTTCAACTTAGGGGGGATGAGGTAAATGAGACCAGCATCGTCAAGATGTTATACAAGAAAATATAAGAGGGGATATGGAGTATTCAATGGACCCTAGATCTCAGATTCTTCTAGAGTGAATTTTAAATCACCACCTAGGATAGTATTAAGTGGAGCAAGTGGATGAAATTTGAAGAAATTGTCCTGATAGGTCTTCTTGTTAGAATATGGTCCATAGATATTATAACATAGGAAATATTTTTCAAGTTGAGAGAGTAAAGATCAAGGGCCAACCCTTAATGGACCAAGTTGAACCTTTTCAAATGTAGAGAGTATTACATCTTGTTATGAGACCCCCTAAGTGTCTAAAAACGTCTTGAGAGATGAAGTCCCAATAAGGAAGGAAAAATCTTAGAAGGGATTCTATCTTAAATCCTTGTAGTATCATTTCTTGAAGAAGAATGATGGTGCACTTCAACCTATTTTTTGAGGACTAATTTCTTGGAGGCATTGGCCAATCCCCTATAATTCACAAATGACAAAATCATTTAGAAACAAGCTGGGGGGTTGTTGCTTTAAAGGCCTCAAGGGTTGAACCTTGTTTCCCAGATCTAATCTTAGATTTCACCTATTGTTGGGCTAGGAAGAGGAGGAATATTTGATCTCTACTAGGTGCCTTTTGTTCCCTGCATCCAAGCAACGCAAACCTAAGCCCAAATCTAGGAGGAAATCCACAAGAGGGTTGTTTTCCAGTGATTTGGGGGCTTAAAGAGGGATAAAAGGTTCTAGTGAGGGGGAGAGATCAAAAAGGAAGTTGTGGCAGTTGCTCTAAGGAGAAAGGAGACATTGGCTAAGGGGGAGGAGTTGGGAAGGAAGGGGATGAGAGGACCAAAGGATAAAATAGGAGAAGTGATAGGGAGTAGAAGAGCTAGAAGGGAGGATAATACATCTGAGGGGGAATATGTAGAGGGGGAGATAATGGGAGGGCATGGAGCAAGAAAATGAGAGGAAGAGGATGAAACAATTGTAAGAAAAAAAGAGGACGAAGGTTGGGGGGGGAAATCATACCTAGAGGGGAAAGATCCCTTGAAGAAATTGAAAATGTTGTAGGTGCCTCCTCCTGGTGTGCAGAAGGAGCAAGAGATGGCTCCTTAAGAGGAGAGCCTTTAGAGTTGAATACCATAGCAGTGACAAGATTTTACATTTTGGAGAGAGGCATGGGATGGATCACAGGTGGAGCAGATGGAAAACAAATCGAGCAAAGAGAGTGTCCCTATGAACCTTTTTTTTCACATTTTCCTAAAAGGAAATCATTGCTCAAGATACCATGAGTGTGACAACGTCTACATTTGAAAGGAATCCCCTTATAGTTTAAACTTTGACAATGCATTAGGTCCCTATTGAGTCCCAAACTTACACCTTCCCTACATCCCTTTTCAGCCTTTTTCTCCAGTTACCTGAACCTCTAAGCTATCAAATCATTGCATAATAGTTTAAAATGAGTATATAAATGGTTTCCTAACTATGTTTTGTGACTGCTATTTGGTTTAGATTTTTGTTCAACTAGCTGCGGAATCTGCCACTTTTCGCAGCCAGAATTAGTTTCCGCAACCATTTTGTTAAACTGTATGCTACAGGTGTCCATTGAAGAACTTAGCCACATGGGCAAGCTATAAAGGACGTGGACATGGAGCGTGTCCCCTTAGTTCAGCCAAATCATCCATAGAAGCCTGCAGTCAAGGTCGGTCAAACAGTGGTCAACATAAAGAGTTAAGCAGTGGCACGGCTCTATTTTCAGCACGAGGAGGTTTGCATGGCAAGGTCCTGAGTTTTAGGAGGTGCATTAACACCTAGGGACTTCTCATCGACCGAATCCAACAAACCATCTCTTGGATTTACTGTCCACGGCCACCATACTGCTATAACTCTGGATTTTTTCTTGTACGTGCTTGGCCACCTGCGTAGGCCGTGTTAGTTTGTTATGCATTTCTCTGCTATAAATAACACATCTCCATATGCGTATAGCTAGTAGTTGCTGTGTAAAATTTGACTGTTGTAAGAGCCTTGGAGCCGAGACTTAGTCTCTATTTCATGATTGTTTTTCAATATATGAGAAAACGTTGATTCTTGGTTCAAATTCGTGATTGGTTTTGAATGACCGAGGGTGCAGAGGGCCCCTGTACACCAAGGTCTTGTAGCTTATTTATAGCTTTATGTTTTCCTTATGTTTTATGCCTTTGATACCATAGGTACTTGTTGTACATATATTAATTTGCTCATGGTTGATGTCATTTTCCTGTTCATAAGTTCTTTCATGCTTTTATTTGCTTGAAAACTGATCAATGTTTGCATTTCAGGTTCTGATAGGAAGCCCGGGCAGTACATATAGGTTTTGATGACTAATGACATGATGGGATTATCGTGTCCTACTGATGATTTGCTTTATTGATTTTATTTCTAGCATTGCTTATTTCTTAGTTCTGCTTTGATTCATTTACTTTGCTGCAAGTTAGTGATTAGACTATTCACATCATTCTTCAGTTACCAAATGATGAGGGATTGTAAGAGTGAATGTGTAGCTTAATCTTAGTTTTATTTCATGAAACTTAGATATCAAATCATTCAATTTGTGTATGACTACTTCCTATAGCCAGAGCGAGTCAAATGGTGAGGGGTCAAAAATGAGTTGATGTGATATGATTAGTTTACTTTGCTTTCAATGTTTCAATTGCTTTGAGTTCAGTCTTTTCTCTTCTTTATAACAAGAGTAAGGATACTGGGTTCCATAGTCATAGTTCACTGTTTTGTTAATTAGAATTTAGGCACATCTTGATTTCATCATTGTAAAGTTTGAATACTTTTAGATCGTTTTGAAGTTATTTATTGAATACAATTGTCCACATCTCACACACACCATTTCACATTAGGAAATCAACAAGAAGATAAATCCAAAAACAACTAAAAACTAAAAAACGACAAGAAATAAGAAAATGGATTATCTTCATGATAGTGCACTGCACTTCAACAGTTACGATCCTAGTAGGAACAATCACATAACAAGTAGAAACACACTAAATTGACCAAAAACATTTCGTGCGTTGCCGAGAAGTGAACTAGGTAGCCAAGTTCCTAATTATATATATATATATAAACAAGAAAATTTCAAGAAAGGTAAAAATTGATGATTTCTCAAAGTATGCTCTCCTCTTGCACCTAGTGTGACCTGGAGGATCAGAAAAGAGAGTTATTGATTTAATAATTCCTTGAGTATGCTCTCTTCTTGCACCTTGAGTGATCTAGAAGATCAGAAAGAGAATTATTAACCTGACTTGAAGAAATAAAAATGATATGCATAGAGCAAGAGATTCTAGAGGAAGGTTTATAGCTAGGGCCAAGAGTTCAATTTTTACAGCTCCTTCTACTCCAAGGTATAGGCAAGATACACCTCCAACATCTCCAACTCATACTCCTAGCCTTAGGATCCCTGTAGTTCAAGAGGCAGTAGTTGAATTAGGAGACTCTCCCACACTATCCACCGAATCTGAGTTAGGAAAAGACCCCTTCTTTGCTTCTAGAGGAAAACACATTGTAATTGAAGAAGTTGAATCACCTGAAGAAGAAGAGGGAGAAATTCCTCCTCATTCGCCATTGATAGAAGAACCAAAGGACTCTGAAATCTCTGAGGAAGCTATCATGACAGAGGAAGTAGTAAATGGATTTGGAGGAGGTAGAGGTAGAGGTAGAGGAGGAGGAAAAAATGGAGGAGGTAGAGGAAACAACGGGGGAAACAGGGATGGAGACAAACTCATTTGGATTTCCTATAGTTGACGAGGAATCTCGAACAACAATGAAAAACATCTCACCATCTGTCCTCCCAAACTTTTATGGGTTGAGAAGTGAGGACCCTAAAACATTTTTATTTGAGTTTGAAGTCGCGTGCCGAACTTATGATTACATGGAAGATGCTCAAAAACTCAAGCTGTTTCCTTCAACATTGAAGGGAGCTGCTCTAAAATGGTTCATGGGATTAGTCACTCAATCTATTAGGAATTGGAATGACATGAAACAAACATTTTTGGATAGATACTTGGACTATTGTATGCCCACCAATCATAAGGACGAGGTATTCAAAATGGTACAAAAAGAAGATGAAAACTTGGAGGATCTACTTGAAAGATTTCAGTATAACCTCAAAAGAGAAAAAATGAGTAATCTAGATGAAGAAACCTTGAAAGCCCTTCTACAAAAATCCATTAGAGATGAATGGATAGATATTTGAATATGATGGGGAAAGGAGATATATCTCAACTTCCACTTCATGATATAGGAGAGCTATGTGTCCATCTCTCAAGGGGAAAACCTAAAACTGGAAAAGGGCCTAGAGATCCTTCTCTCATCAGAGCAAATAAATCTGCAACTGGATCAGTGAGTAGGGCTGAGATT